>SSNS01000256.1:935775-969722 GCA_006937985.1 Aphyosemion australe
ATGAAAGAGTACTGTCAAGGATGACACCCAGACTCTTAACCTGCTGGGAAGGAGAAACAGAGGAGGCATCGACAGTAAGGGAAAAACTGGGAGCTTTGGATACGGTGGATTTGGTCCCAACTAAAAGGATTTCTGTTTTGTCACTGTTGAGTTTAAGAAAATTTGTGGTGAACCAAGATTTAATTTCAGCTAGACAGGAAGAGAGGGAGGGGGGTGGAAGTGAAGATTGCGGTTTTAAGGAAAAATAAAGCTGGGTGTCATCAGCATAGCAGTGAAAATGAATGTTAAATTTCTGAAAGATAAGTCCAAGTGGAAGTAGGTAGATAATGAAGAGAAGGGGCTCCAAGACAGAACCTTGGGGCACAACTTTAACAACTGGGGAGGGGTCTGATCTGAAAGATTTGAGTTGTATGAATTGTGAGCGGCCTGAGAGATAGGAGTGGAAACAGTCAAGTGTAAGATGGGAAATGCCAATAGATGAGAGCCTGTCAAGAAGAATTGAATGAGAAATGGTGTCAAAAGCTGCGCTCAGATCAAGGAGGATGAGGATAGAAATTAGGCCTGAATCAGCAGCAGTCAGGAGATCATTTGTGATTTTTAAGAGAGCAGTTTCTGTACTGTGACCGGGGCGAAAACCAGATTGAAAACGTTCATAAAGACTGTTTTGTTTCAAGTGAGAGTGGAGTTGAGAGGCAACAACTTTCTCCAGAATTTTTGAAACGAAGGGTAGATTAGAAATGGGGCGAAGGTTATTAAAGTTGTTTGGATCTGCACCTGGTTTTTTAAGTATGGGTGTGACTGCAGCAGTTTTGAGTTGAGATGGAACTGTACCAGTAGTGAGAGAGGAGTGGATAATGGCATTTATGAATGGAGTGAGAGAGGACTGGCAAGACTTAACTAGAGAGGTGGGAAGGGGATCAAGATGACAGGTGGAAGACTTTGATTTGCAGATAAGATCAGAAATTTCAGAGTCATTAGGGAGTTGGAAAGTGGAGAAAGAAGAACAATGTGGAAAAAAGAATGGCTGGATGGATCATACAAATTTTATCATTGAAAAACAGCAGTAAGGATTGGCAGGTGTCAGCAGAGTGCATATGAGATGGTAGGGAGTTGGGTGGTTGAACAGATCTATTCAATAATGAAAACAATGCTCTTGTGTTACCAGCGTTGGAAGTTACAAGTCCAGAGAAATAATCAGATTTGGCAGAGGCTATTGAGGTTTTGTAGTTCCGTAAGTGGGTCAGATACATTTCTTTGTGGATACTGAGGTCAGTTCTTTTGTAGAGGCGTTCAAGTTGTCGACCTTTGGATTTTAGTGAATGTAATTCAGCAGTATACTAGGGTGCACTTGTTGAGAAGGAAACCAAACGGGTTTTGAGAGAAGCAACAGAGTTAAAGATGTCATTCAGGACACTGTTGTAATGGAAAACAAGTTCATCAGGACTGGAGAGGTAATCCGGGATTTTTAAATTGTTGATATTGGTGCAGAGTGTGTCCATGTCAATAGATTTAAGGTTCCGAAATGAAATGAGACGTGGTGTATTAATTGCAGATAGGCAGAGGGTGACATTAAATGACAAGAGAAAATGGTCCGTTAGAGGAAGTTCATCGGCTGCACAGTTAGCTGGAATGACACTTGAGCAGCAAATTAAGTCCAGAGTGTGGCCTTTGATGTGGGTAGGAAAGTCAACAAATTGATTGAGGCCAAAACTCTCCAAACAGGACAGAAATTCCCTGGTCATTGTCATATTTTTATTGTCTAAATGTATATTGAAGTCCCTCGGGAGTATAACATTCTGTGATAGAGTGGAGAGCTGGGTGAGTAATGTGGATAAATCATTTATAAAGTCACTGTTAGGCTTAGGGGGGCGATAAACTGAGGCAACAATGGTGGGAGTAGGATCAGGTAATTTAAAAACCATACATTCAAAGGAACTGAATTCAGGCACTGAGACAGGCAGGACTCGCCACTTCTCGCAATTAATTATCGTGAGACCTCCGCCCCGGCCGTTGCCACGGGGATGACTGAAACAAAACCGGGAGGAGTAGAGTCATTTAGTTGAGAGAAGTCATTTGGCTGCTGCCACGTTTCATTCAGAATTAAAAAGTCAAACTTACGGTCAGTGATGAGATCTTTGATGAGATCCCCCTTGTGTGTAAGTGAGCGGATGTTGAGAAGTCCAAAGTTGACGGTGGAGTTATCTAGTTTGACGGCAGCGCTAGCCGACCTAGCTAGGCAGGCTAACATGCTTGGATCGATGGTCCGGCCAGATTTACGGTAGTTGTTGCGTGTAGTGGACCAGAAGGATTTTATGGTTTTGGATGTGTCGAAAGAAAAGGTTCTACGGGAGCCTCGGTGAACATAGCGTCGGCGTGGAGGGAGAGTGATGTCCGGATGATTGTAAACAGCAGAGACCGGCGGGTTGAACGTTGGCAGATTCCAGCAAAACCAGAGGAGTTCAGCGGCTGTGTAACGGAGTGATCCAGCAGCAGGATCCCCTTTGTGCCCTGATAAAGGTCTATCCATCCAGTCCTTTGTGTCCTGCCTCAATGAGGTGAAGTGTTGGCTGACGGCAAATTATCTACATTTGAATGAGGGAAAAACAGAGCTCATTGTTTTTCAACCTAATAGGGGGACGAAGGGCATTGACCTTGGCCCTCTCGCTCCCTACTCAAAACTAGTGGTGGAAAACTTGGGGGTGAAAATAGATGCTGGTCTCAAATTTGATATACACATAAACTCCGTTATCCGTTCCAGTTTCTTTCACCTCAGACGTCTTGCTAAGATCAAGCCTGTGTTGTCGAGAGCCCACTTGGAGCAAGTACTCCATGCACTCGTACTCTCTAGGCTGGACTACTGTAATTCGCTGTATGCTGGTCTAGGTCAGACATCACTGCGCCGTCTACAGGTGGTGCAAAATAGTGCAGCTAGGTTTCTGACAGGGACCAGGAAATGGGACCATATCAGTCCGGTTCTGGCTTCATTATGCTGGCTTCCGGTCTGTTATCGTTCACATTTTAAACTCCTGGTCTTTGTATTTCATTTCTTCCAGGGTGGTGCTCCACCCTACCTAGCCACACTGTTAAAAAGACATTCCCCATCACGCACAATGCGCTCCTCTGACCAACGCCTGCTCGTTGTCCCTCGCTCTAGGTGTCGTACTCGAGGGGACCGAGCTTTCTCGATCCTTGCCCCGAGACTCTGGAATCAGTTGCCGCCATCAATAAGGCTGTCCTCGTCTCTGCCGGTTTTTAAGAGTTGCCTGAAAACCCATCTCCTCCATTTGGCGTTCCCTCAGAGTGTTTAGGGATTTTACTATATCTAATTCCCATGTATGCTAATGTACAGTTGATTCCTCAGTTTGTACTCTTTTATATGCTTTTTGTTATTTTAAATTGTTTTTAAGATTGTGTTTTTTATGTATTGTACCTAGCGCTTTGGGCTTCCTGACAGGGTTGTGGAAGGCGCTTTATAAATAAAGGTTTGATTGATTGATTGATTGAGGATGGTAGCAGAAGGACAGAAGTGCCCAAAGGAGAGCAGAGCAGATCAGAAGCCTGCTGGAGCCCGTGTCTGCAGCGCCGAGGGGCAGAAATGCCGGTGGGTGACGAGTCCCAGAAACAGGAAGGCAGGTAAAATGTCCACTTGCACTCATAGAATGTTGTAGAAACAAATCCACAACAAATGGCGCATTAGTGATCCAAAGGTACACCGCAGAACAATAAAAACATTTGAAGACAAAGCCTTAAAAATGCTTAAAACACTTTAAAATTAAACCGGCGAGCAGCGGCAGTAAATCGCGCCACCGTCCACTCAGACCGGAAATTGTCCCCCAAAGTTTTTAGTTTGCTGGTTAGTCAAGGAGATCCATCAGCTGGCTGTCATTAAATCCTAATTCAGTCCACAGACACCTGCTGGTATTATTATTAGGCCCGAGCAGCGAAAGCTCGCTGCGAGAGCCTATTTGTATCTGCTCCGTTTATTATTTTTCTTACGCCACCGTTGGGGGCCTTTTGGAGGTCTTAATATATTCAAAAACTCATGATTTTTTGCACTCACGGAGATTGTGCGTGAAAATTTGAAATTTCAAAGGCGTTGCGAATGGTGCCAAAAAAATGGCTGAACAGCACCCCCTAGAATGTGAAAAATCATCCGTTTTTTATTGTACATTTACGAAATGTTGCACACATGTTGTACTCCCCAGTCCGCACAAAAAAGTCTCCTGCACCCATGGTCTACATCAAACAGGAAGTCGGCCATTTTGGATTGAAGTAGTGATTTTGGGCGTTTGTAGGGTCCGCATTTGATTGCCCTACTCGGTCATTTTTCGCACGATTGTCTCGAAAATGGTGTCATTTTGCTCAGAAGGGATGGGCGATCAAAACAAGACAGAAAATATATAGTTTTCGTTCATGTTAAAGGGGCGCGGCAAGGCCTCGAAGTTCGACTACTCGCCAAAATTTTTTAAATTGCTATATCTTCATAACTGAAAAAACTTGAGTCACAAAATTTTTTTTGGTTACTCATCCGCCCCTGAAGAAAAATGAATGGTCAAATGATGACATCACACAAGCCCCGCCCACTCAGGACCAAAAAGGTCATGTTTTACTGGGAAAATTCCCAAAAATCACCCATTCATTCAATCACCACATGTTTGTAGCAAATAACTCAAGACAAGTTGGGGTTGCATGGCATCACTTTACAAGACGTTTCGATAAAGGGCGTGGCAGTGACGGCGCAGCAAAGTCAGGCGTAACGCCGTGGCCATACGTTTGCCTCCCATTTCGTCATTCCAAAACTTATCGCCACGAAATTTCTGTTGAGTGATCCTGGTCCGGCCCCCAATAGAAGTTGACATGAAAATCCGATGGGCGTGGCCTAATTTTTGATATAGCGCCCCCTAGGACCATTAAAACTGTCAGCCCCAAGCCATGCTTTGCTTGAGAATTACGAAACGTTGCACGCTGATGTAGTGTCTCAGGACCTATAAAAAAGTCTATTGAAGCCATGCTCTATATTGCACAGGAAGTCGGCCATTTTGGTTCCACAATCCATTTTGTGTTTTTCGCACACGTTCTATTGACAGTCAGAGCCCCTCCACCTTTTGACCTATCCCCTTCAAATTTCTGCTGTATACTCTTAAGACCATTTGGGAAAAATTCAACCTAAATTTTTTTCAAAAGTTGAATGGTGGTGGCGTGGCTAAACGTCAAACATTGGCCTGCCGCCACGCCATGCTTTACTCTCAAAGCTCCCTAATTCACCCCTTTCACCTAATCAGCATCAATTTTAGCCAAATAGCAGTGGACATGTTGGGGTCACTTTGTTTCCAGTATTGCCAGGTTTCGAAAGAAGGTGGGGCTTTGGGGCCATGGCGAATTTCTATGTCACGCCATGCATTTACGTTTGCCTGTCATTTCCTCAATTTTCATGATATTGCCACGAAACTTGGGGTGAGCTATCCTAGTCTGCAATAGTGCCCCCTAGGACCATTTAAACTGTCAGCCCCAAGCCATGCTTTGCTTGACAATTATGAAACGTTGCGTGCTGATGTAGTGTCTCAGGACCTACAAAAAAGTCTCTCGAAGCCATGTTCTATATCACACAGTAAGTCAGCCATTTTGGTTCCAGACTTCATTTTGTGTTTTTCGCACACTTTCTAGTGACAGTAATGCCCCCTCGACCTTTTGACGTATTGCCTTCAAATTTCTGCCATATACACTTAAGAACATGGGGGAAAAATTCAACCTAAATATTTTTCAAAAGTTGAACGGTGTGGGCGTGGCTAACTCTCAAACATTGACCTTTCGCCATGAAACCCCTTGCATCAATAACTTCCACATGCAAGAGCAGAGTTACGTCAAACTTCATGTGTGTCATCACAGACCAGACCTGAAGCCAATGACGTGTTCATTTGCTGGCATCACATAAGCCCCCCCCCCCCCAGGACTGAAAAGGTCAAGTTTTACTGTGAAAATGCATGAAATTCCCCATTTCACTAAATCACCACAAAATTGCAGCAGGTAACTGAAGACAAGTTGGGGTTGCTTGGCGTCCAGTATTGGGAGGTTTCGAAAGAGGTTGGGGCTGTGGCGGCGCGGCAAAGTCAGACGTCATGCCATGGCAATTCGTTTGCCTCTAATTTCCACAATTCTTATCTGATCTGCACAAAACGTTATGTGAGTGATACCAGTCCAATCTTGAAGAGATATTTCTGCAAAGCTCTGGTGGGCGTGGCCTATTTTAAGAAATAGCACCACCTAGGACCATTTAAACAGGCAGCCCCAAGCCACAGTTTGAGTGAGAATTATAAAACGTGGTACATGTATGTAATGTGTCCAGATCTACAAAAAAGTCTCTTGAAGCCTTGGTCCAAACCCCACAGGAAGTCGGCCATTTTGGTCCAGTAATGCCATTTTGATGCTTTTACACACTGTGTATTTGAACAAACTAGTCCTACGCTTTTTCACCTACAGACTTCTAAATTGCACATTATACTCTTAAGGCATTGGACATCAAAAGTTGTTAAACGTTTTTATGCCATGCAAATGGTGTGGGCATGGCATCAAATATTGACCTTTCGCCATGAAACTCCTTGCATTAATAACTTCTACATGCAAGGTATGTCAAACTTCATGTGTGTCATCACAGACCAGATCTGAAGCCAATGATGTGGTGATGTTGCCGGCAGTGTCAGATAAAAAGGCGCAACATTCGAAACCAAGAGCGTGACCTACGACATGGCAAAGGCCCCCTTCAGAGGCCAACAGAAGGTCAAGCACGAGAAGGTGATGCATTAACATGTTCCTGGTTGCTACCATGAAAGGTGGAAAAACCGAAAAACCTTGGGATGTGAAAGCAGTCAAGTTTTCTAGCTGAATGTGTGGCCTATCCATGTGGTGTGAGTGAACCTGTGGGGTCTGCAAAAACGTCAGTACTATTGATTCTGATCAAATTATCATGCCATAATGAACACTGTGCCAGGGCAGAGGTGTCTGTGCGTAACCAAGGATCATTTGGGTCAGTAGAGTGTTGTGGATGAGCTAAGCCATACAGAAGACAAAAAACATCAACAGAACCCAAAGCTTCAGGCTGCAGTCAAGAAGACCCTTTGAGGGAGTGTGGTATCAGCGACGTAGCACGACGCGTTGACTCGAGCTGCTCGGATGATGGCATGCAACCCAGGAGTTCCCTCCCAGCAGTGGTGTGTCCAGACGAAGACCCTCTGTCCCATGAACCGTGAAACCAGGGTGTTGTTTGGGTGCGTGGGTCCGAATTTTCCATCCCGATCTGGAGTCCCTCTTCCGTCTTGTCTTCCTGTGACGTCCAGATGGGTCTGCGAGTGATGGTCCATCACGTTGGTCTGTGGGCAGGGTGGAGCCCCGTCCCACCATTGTTGCAGATCTAAACTCCGTTCCATCTCCAGCGCCCCAGGCAGCTGCTGCTGTTCCAAACCATCCGTCAGGTGCTGAGAGGCGGGCCACAGAAGAGGCCACATTCATGTAACCCATCATCATCATCAGAGCGAGGCATCCTGTATGCCTGTAGCGGACGACCAACTTCACCGGGTTTGAGACGCTCGTGACTTGTTGTCATGAGCCCCTTTGAAGCCCGGACTTCGTTGCCGCCCTAGTGGCGGTTAGGTGACTTCGATGAGTTTACACTGAGAAAAGGGGGATCCAAGATGGCCTCTCAGCAACTTCCACAGCTGTGGGGGGAACAGGACCCGATACGCACCGTCCCAACGCGGAGAAATCCAGTTGTCTCGTTTAAGCACTTTGATCAGGACCCAATTTCCTGGTTTCACGACCTGTGTGGCCGAAAAAGCACAAGAGGGCTCTGCGAGATCATTGTATATTATGACTTGTTTCCTCAGAAAACATTTTAATCATCCAGTCGGCAAGGGTATCTTCTCCGTCATTGTGGTCTACTTGGCTGGTGATGTATGGGAACGGAAACCACAATCCCCTGTGTTTCAGAGCATCTAGTCATCACCTCATTAATAAAATGTGTTCCATTGTTTGACCATTGTCTGACCTGATAACAGAAGGAATTCCATAAGTAGGAAAGAAATGGTGGCATAACACCTGTGCCACCTTCAAAGCGTCACATTTCTTTTACAAATTTACAAATCAACAGTTTGTCATGTGTCAGGGTCTTCAGAGAAATGAAGTCTCTGGCAGAGGGTGCTCTTGAGCTGCAAGCTTTGCACTCTGGTCAGCAAAGTGTTACCCCTGGAGACATCTGAGTCATCAGTCTGGTGAGCACTTGCACAAGGCCAAGCATTTTGGGAGCTGGACCGCTTCCAGCAGCCCCAACAGTTTCGAAGCGTGCGTCAGCTGCTTGCCACTGGGCGTTGCCATGCCGCGATTCTTCCGTAGTTCAAAGTTGTACAAACAGAGAAATTCATCAACTTAAGCATTTCAGATTCAGAGACCGATATCCCAAAACAAGAATCTTTCTGCACCAATTTTGTCTACAAGAAAATAATCCATTTGTATAAATTTCTAATAAATTTGTTACCACGGTAGAGGGGGAGCTGCATTGAGTCTGAAAGATGTCCTTGGTACCAGCCATTGTTTAACTGCTCTGTACCAAGACGTCGAGGCAAAATAACAAACAGGCCTGAATAAAACAGCTGCTCAACCTTGGAGCATCCTAAAATGTCTACATAGAATAAATATAAAGTTGCAGAGACAAATAACCCTGAGATTTACTTATTGACCATTAAATTCTCTGATACAAGAAGAAACGTGACAGTGTGACTGAAACAATTTAAAGTGAAATCGTGTAGTCCTTGGAATGTGTGTGTGTGTGTTTGTGTGTGTTTGTGTGTGTGTGTGTGTGTGTGTGAGTGGGTGAGTCAGTGGACTCTGACATTTGTGGTTTTATGACGTGGTGTGGTTAACTGGACATGTTCGAGGTCTTCTGGCTGTGGTTGGATGTTTAGGGATCATCATCAGTACCTTGTTAACATAAATCTGTCTAAAAACACCATCCATGCATCGTACTTCTCTCCCGTCTCACCTATATATTTTATTTTATTTATTATTTCATTTTTATCAACTAATAAACAAAGTGGCCCCCCTTGACTCCCAAGGCTGTAAGTTCGCCACTGTGAGAAACCCTCCTGCTGCTCGGTTTTTCTCTGTCTCTCTGCCGGAGAGAAACTCTGTACAGCCATGTGTGGCGACAGGTGATTTCTTAGGAATTTCAATGTTCAGAGGCGATAATTTAAAGCAGTGTTCCCCAACCCTGGTCCTCAGGGCCCACTGTCCTGCATGTTTTCCATGTCTCTGCTTCAGCACACCTGATCTGCATTGCCTCCTCAGGAGTGTAAGTGCTGCAGATGCCTGTTAATCACTCATTCATTCAAGTCAGGTGTGTGACAGCAGGGAAACACTGGTGTTTGAATGAATGAATGAATGAATGAATGCTTTATTAACAGACACATTGGTCCAAAAAAGAAAAAGAAAAACACAAAAGACCTTGGTTAACGCACAATAACAGTACATAAGAGTACAATACATACATTAAAATATATCAATTTAAAAAACAATGATTAAAATTACATCATTAGCTAAAAAAGACTACATAAAAACAAAAAACAACTCAAGGCTATAAAGTTGACTAAAATGTATAGAGAGCACTAATCCAGTATTTCCAGTAACACGACGTATATCTGGTGTCACTATGTGTAGGAGAGGCCAATGCTTTAATTATCTCATTATCAGAGCTATTTAATCTACACATGAATTTGTACATGAAATTCCTCCATACAGTGCTAAATCCACGCACATTACACATTGCAAACATATGACTCGCACTAGTACATCTTGGCAGTTTGAATAATATCCTGAATGCATCATTATACGCAACCTTTAGCTTTCTAATCTTTTCCATCCTGAAATTGCACCATAACTGGGCTGTATAAAGCGGAGAACAGTAAGCTCTAAAAAGTTCTACCTTGACATCTTCTGTGCACATATAAAATTTTCGAGCTAGCATATTAGCTGAGGCATACATTCTGTAGCATTGACGCTGAACATCATCATCATCACATAAATCATGTCTAATTATGTGACCTAAATATTTCACCTTGTGAACTACTTCTCAAACATTATTTTCCAAGTTAAAGGAGGGAAATATTCCTTTTTGGTCATCTTTTGTTCTGACAATCATGACAACACTCTTTATGTGATTGTATTTAATGTCATATTTCTCGCCATATCCAGTGCACACATCAAGCAGTTGTTGCAGACCAGCACTGTATGGGGAAAATACCACCAAATCATCAGCATACATGAGGTGATTGAACAACTGATTTCCCACCATACAACCAGTCCTGCACTCTCTTAATTTAATAGATAGTTCATCCATATATATGTTGAACAGGACTGGCGACAGTATTCCTCCCTGTCTAACCCCATTTGATACTGAGAAGCAATCAGAAGTAGACCTCCCCCACTTCACCTGCAAAGTTTGGTTTCCATACCAGTATTTTAAAATCCGTATTAAATACAGGGGAACACCTCGCTCCTTGAGTTTCCTAAAGAGTTTACCATGATTTACTCGGTCAAACGCTTTAGTCGCATCAAGAAAGCTCATGAACACAGTTGAGTTATGACTTCTATATTGACTCACAATTTCCTTTAGCGCATAAATGCAGAGATCAGTGCTATGCCCCGCTTTAAACCCAAATTGAGAGTCTGTAGTCCTAGCAAATGGCATCAGTTTGCCCAAAAGAACATGTTCAAGCACTTTAGACAAAACATTAGCTAGAGCTATAGGTCGATAATTTTCTGACCTATTACTTCTGCCATTTTTGTCCTTAATTACTGGCACCAATAGGACAGCCATTAAGTCATCAGGCAAAAAACTATGTCTCAAAAATCCACTGAAGCACAAGGAGAGCAGCACCAACACTCTTTGACTGGAGTACTTTAGATGCTCTGCAGCGATCTTGTCAGGACCTACCGATTTATTAGAGGACAACTTCTCAATGGCTGCATATATCTCACTAGGTCTAATACAGGATTCATCAGACCTAGTATCATCAATTTCAAACCAATCACTCTTTACACAATTAAACAAATCAGAGTAATGTTTCCTCCACATCTCTGCAATATTATCTGATCCAGTTACTCCATCTATATTAGCAGGCAAGGTCATTCTACCATTATTCATTTTCTTAACATCCTGCCAAAACCCCTTGACCTTATTGCTCTGAAGTTTTTTAGCAAAAGAGTTTGCCCGCATAGCGTTTTCATGTGATTTAATATAGCGAATGGCATACTTGTATTTGGCATTAGCCAACTTTTTTCGTTCAAATTCAGGTCCATCCTTCTGTTTCCCAGCAGAGACCCATCCTTTAAATGCTTCTTTAGCCTCTCTATGGCATTGAGCAACATGTTGGCTCCAGCCAGGTCTAATTCGATGTTTTAAAGGTTTTGTGTTCCCTACCATTTTACTAGCTTCATATAATAAGCTCACAATTTCATTATACATCATGCACAGTTTCATTTCATGATCAGGATTCTGACACCTGTCATCCCAGCAGATGCAAGCATCTACTGGGATATCTAGCTTTCTTAAATGTTCATCTGTATATAATTTGTAATTTAATAAGTCTCTCTCAGCTAGTGTAGCCCACACAACATTCTCTTTCTGATCATCTCTATAACTCTTGTGTAAGACTGGGACATTCTTTATATCCAGAGCCATTAATAGAGGGATATGATCAGTCGATGCCTCATCATACAATACATCCATTTTGACTAAGCTCTTATGGGCATCAGCCGTACAGATGCAATGATCAAGCCAGGAAGTAGAATGCCAAGCCTCACTGACATAAGTAAAGCTATCCTCTGGCAGAAATGTCAAACTAGAAAAAATCAATTTGTTTATGTCACAAAACTCATGTAAGTGTCGCCTAAATATTGATTTTTGGCTTGACACATCAGCATTCATATCTCATACTAGAAATATACATGAATATTCACAATCATTAATAAAAGCACTTAAAAAGCCCAACCTATTAAGATAAATATCTTCATTTTCAGAACTTTCATATGGCATATATACATTCAATATTAAAAAATCATTACCATTATTACTAGTAAATGCAATTGCTATACACCAATCTACCCCCAGCCGTACCACTTTTATTGATGAATCATGCTTCTTATGCCATAATATAGCAACCCCACCAGGAATTCTTCCACGCACAATTCCCAGGCTTAAATCCTTAGTTGATTCTCCAGCTCCAAAATAATCATGGTGTACAGTGTTAAGTTTATCCAGGGATTGTTTAGGCAGAAAAGTCTCTTGTATGCATAGAATGTCTGCATTTTTCAACAGAGTGTCTATAACTATGCGCTTGGTTCTGTCCCCTGCATTTTGTCCAATGCATAGGCCTCGGGAGTTATATGACACAATATTAAATGACATCCTGCATTATCATGGCTCATTTAGAGGACTCTAGTCCTATCCCCTCCCTGGGCTTCCTTGATTCATAATAGCGACGTACATACACCCCCTCTGGCCAGAGCTGTGGATCATACATCATTTTTACTTCCTCACACTCAGCTGTTACTTTAAATGAGCTGTATCTAGAGTGAGCAGTGGTTATTTTATGACATGTTACTTCATTCTGGAGTTTCTCTCGCAGATACTCTGACAGTAGTTGTGGGTCCAAATCTGGTGGAAAGCGTGTAGCAAAGACACTCACCAACTTAGTCCGCACAGCTTTAATAGAGCCTCTGGAGCTAGTGCCAAAAATCCCAGGCACCTTCCTTCCACTCTGCACGTCCGAACGGGACCCCTGATGTTCAACAGCATGCCCAGTTGCATGCCTTCTTCACAGTCCTTTCTTTACAACACGACTCCACTCCGGAGACACTCCAATTCTGTTGCTCAGCTCCTCATCATCTGTCGTAGCTGGCCCAGAACCACAAACATCAGCAGTTGAAGCTTTCGGGTTGTGCCCTATGGACCTTTTGTCAGCACCTCCACAATTTGCGTCAGCCATAGGACAGCCCGGGATCCGCTTCGCACACTCCTCATCCGCTTCAGATATACTAGGTTCAGCCACATCTCGACACTCCTTCACTTCACAATGGCTCTTTTTGAGGTGATTTCCTTGCTCTATTTCAGATAGACGATTTTTTAACCCGATTGTTGCCTCACGAAGATCCTCGCATACATTGGTCTGCAACGCTGTGGCTTGTTTCATAACTGCAACCTCAGCGCCTAATCGCTCTATTCTCCAGAGCAAGCTGGAGACATCCAAACTGTTAAACATGACAGGTGGTAGCTCATCAAGATAATGAGACACAAAGTGAGGGACATTTTCTCCCATTTCATTCAAAAGTTTTAAGCAGCTTTTGACATTATTACTGTCTTTTTGCGGCCCTTTGTGCGCTGTTAGACGCACAGAAGATCCTGGGCATAATTCAAAGAGCACTTTTTTGGAAGCGTCGATCCACTCAGATCCAAAGTGCTTCACCGCCAGCAAAACAATGTCCTCTTGGGTCAGAGTTCTTATTTTAATTGCCAGAAAGTTCAAGAATTCATCTTCCACAATGACCTTGCCTTCAATGGTTTTATAAACCACAGGTTTTAGTCGAGATTTGGTCGAGTTGGTCAAGTTTTTCCCCAACGTAGCAGCCCTAGATTCAGCGCCTGTGTCCATGTTTGAAAGGGCAACATGGAAAACATGCAGGGCAGTGGGCCCTGAGGACAAGGGTTGGGGAACACTGATTTAAAGTATCCAATATGCAGTTTCAAATGTAACAGGCAGACTGCAACCTTCTCATTGCCCGGACTTCACCTCTTGACCACTGAAATGTCCTCATTTTAATTGATTTCTAGGAGATCTCCACTTAATATTTTTATCACAGTTTGAACTCACAGGTTATTATTTGAAATAAGTTTCTGATTATTTTTTTCAAGTGTACCAGACCTGTTTAGACAAACATTAAAGACTATTAAACTCCGAGTCACGCATGGTAACCCTGAGAAGGAATATCTGTATTGTTTGGATTATCAACTACCTTAGAGTTATGTGAAGAGGGTAGCCTGTAGTTCCTATCTAAATGTCCTTTTCTGATTGCAATTCCAGCATGTCACTGTGCTCAGATTGTTACCCGATCGGTCCCGGTGACCATGACGGGACGCTCTACCTCTCCCCCATTCAGTAAAACATTTACTCCTGGGCCCAGTTTTTCAAAAGGTTAAATCCGGATCAAATTGATCTGGATTTAGTAAACCTTTTTTTTGCGATCCGTGATCACGTAATCCAGCTTACTTTTGAGCCAGTTTTTCAAAGCAACATCGGATTGGATCATTCTGATCCGGATAGGAACTTTTCAGGATCACCAAATCTGGATAACCAGTGCTCAAACAGGATAGGAAATCACAATGTAGAACTATAGATATGTAAAGAGCAACAAGCAGAATAGCCAGTGTGGGGTCAATATAAGTTTATGTTTATTTAAAATGAAAACACACATTTAAAAGATACTAACACTGCTCATTGCAGAGCAAGATGTGCAATTGAACGTTTAAGAGGCGCTTTGCATGCCTTAACTACCTGAGAGTGGAACCACAGAAAGCATGCAACATAACCCTTGCCTGTATTGTCCTGCACAACATCGCTACTAAGCTCAATGTTCCTCTCTGTGCTGACAATGATGCACCTGAGCCCCTTGGAGACCCTGACCAACCTCCTGCATTCCGCCAGAACGAGCAAACAGGACGTGCAACAAGGGACGCAGTAGTTAGACACTATTTCTGATTTGGATTTATTTTGGATTTCAAATATCAGTGATTGCCATTCTTTGCATTTTTTTGGTTATTCTGTAATCATTGCATAATAAATATTCTAGAAACAACAATATTTTTGATTGTGATGAACATAAATATCAATTAGTGGCAGAATAAAGTTTATTGTTTTTGGTCAGTTTTGACAGCTGTTGGGGGATTATTTATGAGGCCAAACTCTTTCTACTTTGCTGTAGGCCTCTACTGAAAGGCTGAATACGTTAAAGCCTACCTAATCACTGTAGCCTGATGGAAGAACAAATAAAATTAAAACCTTATGAATAAATAGGATATCTTGTAAGATACTGCATGATCCAAATATATAATTATTTGATACATTTTTAAAGTTTTTATAACATTTTGGGCCTGAAATCCACGCTAAATCCACCCTTCTGATGGGATCAGTTTAATCCAGGTTTTTTGGATCAAAGTGATCCAAATCCTACAAAAAAGTTCTGAAAAACCCAAACTAAAGGTTTGATCCGAATTAAAACCAAGATTGGATTATGTGATCTAATCCGATTATGTAATCCGTTTTTTCTTTTGAAAAACCCATTTTCAAGATTTGCTCCAATCCGTTATCCAGAATCCTAGTGGATTACTTTTGAAAAACTGGGCCCTGATGTTTAGATTAAATCCATGCACAATAGGAACATATAGTCTTTACTTTACTTGGCCTTAATTAGAAATGAAACCCAAATTCAAGGATGTTTATTAGGAATTGTACTTCAGTTGTTTACAAATTAACAGACCTTTAACTTCAGCATGAGAGATTACATATAAATCTCAGCACCATCAGACAACCTCCAGCCATCATGGAACCAATCTGCTTATAATCTTTTATTGTTTTTGTCCCAAATATGATGGAAGCCGACACAATTTGATGTCCTTCAGAGAAATTGACCTCTATCATTTGTCAAATAGATATTTCTAATCAAAGACTGCAATTAACCTTCTGTTATCGACCAAATACGTATTTTATCAACATAATTTTCAAAAGAATTCCTTGAAACCCGGACAGTGTGACAGTGTGACTCTGCAGATCAACTCTTTGAATTATCTGTGTCTCTGTCGTTCAAATTTAGGATTAGAACTACCGGTCCCCTGCATTAATTTATATTACTTTATATATCACATATTATATATTATATATTACTTTAACCATTTAACTGTCCAAAGTTTAACTAATATCCAAAACTCCTTTATGCTGCTATTTTCTATTATTATTCTTCGCTGTTTATTTATCTATTTAGTCCTCTATATTTCAATTTGATTCATTTTAGGAGTTATCAACCTAATTTAGTAATCCTTTGTGTCCGTTTGTGCTGTTAATTATGCCAAATTAATGTTTTTATTAATTTTCCGTTCATGATTTTGCCACTGTAGTTATTCTGCTTTGCGTGTGGGACATTTAGTTTAATGTAGATAGCACAAAATGTGAATTTGGGGCCAAATTAATCATTTTCAACTGTGTTGCTTTATAACAGCTTTAATTCGAGGCTCACACAGCCTCTGTAGAGAACAGCTCCTTTTCTTCTTGCTCCTAAAAGGCTCAGTTTTGCTTTCCATCGCTGCAGCTCAAGCAAACACACACGAACAGTCATGACTCCAGACAGACACCACAGCAGCATTTAACACACAGGCCCTGAGCCCACACGGATCAGAACCAGAACCTCAGACACACCTCCAGCACACACACACACTATTGCAGGACTCCTCGCTCTGGTCCATGCCCACTCAACAGCAGCACACACTCAGGTTCCAGGCTCACTCATGAAACGCAACAGGATTAGACAAAGTTCCAGCAGGCACACCGCAAATCTCTCCTCAGTTATCGTACCGGCGTACAGATAACTGGAGGTCGCGTTTAATTCACGGAAAAATGCTCAAAAACCAACCCGAAACGATTCAAAGTCCGTGCGGTGGACAACCCAGTTCAGAACTCTCCACAGTTTTCTTACCGGCGTATCCAACACAGCTGTTTAACTATTATCCGCGTTTTCTTTCTGGACTAACGCTCAAGCCCTTATCATCAACACCAGAGTTGCGTTTAATTATTGGAAAAACGCTCAAACACCAGCCAATAGCTGCGTTTAAATAAGGCATAACGCTCAAAAGCCATAATTTAATGTCCTCTTTGTTTATATCTAGAAACAAACAAGATTGTCTCACCAGATCTCCCCAGCTCAGAAGCTTGAGTTCGCAGACCCGGTGGCTCCCTGGCGACGTCAGACCCCAGGCGCCGACCTCGAGCGAAAGCAGGGCGCCGCAATGTCCGGCGGTGGCATTTGGCATCGACAGAGAAGACCCCCAGGCTCCGCTCGAAGGACCAATTTATGTTAGGGATTTTCTCAGTCAACCTAACTACCCGGAACTGAGGAGATAAGAAAGAGACAATGAACCACACATGTAACCGTTTGCAAAGGGTGACAGACCAACTCAGGACAGAGTGTAGTCTGCCCCTAGCGGCTGCACACAGAGTTTATTTAAAGTGTGAGATAAGGCAGTGGGTGTGTTTACATGATGTGTGTGTGTGTGTGTGTGTGTGTGTGTGTGTGTGTGTGTGTGTGTGTGTGTGTGTGTGTGAGATGAGGAGCAAAGGAAATAGAGAAGCAGTACAGGACATAGAAATTCTATAACAGAGAGAGACAAATGAACCACACATATAACCGTTTGCAAAGGGTGACAGACCAACTCAGGACAGAGTACAGCCTGCCCTGAGTGTGTGTGTGTGAGAGATTCAGAGATGAGGAGTGAAGGAAATAGAGCAGCAGTATAGGACATAGAAATTTCTATAACAACCGTTCACCGCCATTACGCTTTTTACCGCGCGCACCCCCTAGCGGCAGCTCACGCACCCTAAGGGATGCGCGCACCACACTTTGGGAATCCCTGATTTAGACCATTAAAATAAATTGTATTGGAAAAATAAATTAAAAATGTTTCTGATCCTTTTATGTAAAGGGCATATTTTCTCGCGAGATCACGCGCAATATTTTGGTTGTGTCGGACGCGCGCAGGACTGAGGGGCGCGTTGACTGGTGGAAGGAAGCAGGAAGCAGCTTCAGCGTCTTGCTCCAAAACAACAAAAGTTATAACTGAACCCGACCTGGCAGTGACCTACGGGATCCAACCGTGTATGTACGAGCCCGAGCCTCGCCTCATGCGTAATGGCGTCCTCGTTTGTTGTTGAGTTGGGACAAAGCAAGCTAACAAACAGCCAGGCATCGGCTCTTATGCTGTTGTGAAGATGGAATACACAAACCGATCTGAGTTTTGTCTCCCGTAACACGGATTATAACATGAGTCGTCAACGGTAAGACATCATTTATGCGTTTCACGTTATGAAATGAGCTTTGTTGTGCTGGTTTGTTCGCAGCTGGTTCATATTTGTTTATATTCGACCTTTGTGTCGGGATATAGGCCAGAGCTCAAGTTCTCGTGTTGGAGTGCGCGTGCTCGTGGGGTGCATGTGAGCTGGTTGAAGAAGGCAAGATTAAAAAAATGCTTCAATGTTAAATATCGGCTTCTCAGCCAGTGAAAAATCATTAGGAAGCCATTATAGACATTTGTTCAAGTGGAAAAGTGAAAATTTCAGGTGATGACTCCTTTAAATACACTGCTCACAAAAACTAAAGGAACACATTTTTTATTGGGCCTGGCATGAAATCAATGAAACCTGTCTGATAATTTTCTGGTTGATGAAGCAGCTGAGGGCATTGTTAATCACTTTCAGCTGTATTGGTGTTCATGGACTTAACGACAGGTGCACTAAAGTGGCAACAATTACAAAACCCTCAAAACAGGACTGGTTTAACATGTGGAGGTCATTTCAAGTTTCTCCCTCATGATCTTTTTTGGCTGGTTTTCCACTCGTGCTAGTTTTGGCTTGAGTAATTATCTCTACTGGCAGCATGAGGCCATTCCTTAACCCTACAGAAGTTGCACAGGTTGTCCAACTTCTCCAGGGTGGCACATCCACACGTGCTGCAGCAAGAAGGTTTAATGTGTCTCCCAGCACAATCTCCAGAACATGGAGGAGATTTCAGGAGACTGGCGGTTATTCTCGGAGAGCTGGACAGGGCCGTAGAAGGTCCACAACCCATCAGCAGGACCGATACCTGCTCCTTTGTGCAAGGCGGAACAGGCTGAGCACTGCTCGTGCCCTACAGAATGACCTCCAGAGGGCCACTGGTGTGAATGTCTCTATCCAATCCAATCCAGATTTATTTATATAGCACATTTATCCACAGCATGACAGCTGACCAAAGTGCTGAACATAAAATAATATAAAACAGCAATAAAACACGTAGGTCAGATTAAAATAACAAGAAAATACAAGCTAATAGATATCAAAAAATGTAAGTAAAAACAAATAAATACTAAAAACAACATAAAAGACTAAAAATTAAAACCAAGAGACAATAAAACCATAAAATCAGAAAATAAGTCATTCATTCATACACGCTACAGCCATGTCCATAGAATCAAACACCAAAAGCCATAGAGAAGTAGTGAGTTTTAAGACCGGATTTAAACAGGGCGATAGATGGAGCTGAACGAACCGAGAGTGGCAAGGTATTCCAAAGCTTCGGAGCTGCGTGAGCAAAGGCACGCTCACCACGAGTCTTGCACCTCATCTTTGGAACACACAGCAAGAGTTGATCAGCTGAGCGGAGAGACCTAGGGGGAGCATATGAGTTGAGGAGTTCTGCTAGATAACCGGGAGCTTTGTTATGGACAATTTTGTATGTAAATAAAAGGATTTTGAATTTCACCCTATAGGACACTGGGAGCCAGTGCAGCTCAGCTAAAACCGGGGAGATATGGCAATGTTTCTTTGTCCCAGTGAGGAATCTGGCAGCTGCATTTTGGACCTTCTGAAGGCGGCTGATTGTGGACTCTTTTACACCAGTGAAAGGGAGTTTGCATAATCAAGTCGTGAGGTTATGAAGGCGTGGATGACAGATTCCAGATGTTTTCTTTTCAGGATGTTTTTTAGAGGCCTTATTTTACGCAGATAAAAATAACAAGATTTCACGGTGGCATTTATCTGTTGGACTAGTGACAGATCTGTATCCAGTCTCACCCCCAGACTGATAACTGTGGGGGTAACATTTACAGGAAGAGGGGGGCCTGAACCTGTTATTTTGCTTACAGACCTAGGACTAAAAATCACAGCCTCTGTCTTGTTCTCATTCAATCTGAGGAAATTCGATGATAGCCATGTTTTAATATCTGAGAGGCATTCTTCAAGAGAGCTACGAGATCCAGGTTGATCCAGCGAGAGGTAAATCTGACAGTCGTCAGCGTACAGGTGATAATGTAGGGAGTGTTTAGCAAAAATAGAACCGAGGGGAAGGATGTAGATGGTGAATAGTAGTGGTCCAAGGATTGATCCCTGCGGAACACCCCATGGAAGTGGCAGGTAAGATGAGGAGTGGTCACCAATTTGGACACAGAAAGATCTTCCAGTCAAATATGATTTAAACCATTCTAATGCTGGGCCATCCAATCCAAACCACGATGCTAATCTACCCAAAAGAATCTCATGGTCCACCGTATCAAAGGCGGCCGAGAGATCTAGGAGTCTACCCAAACAATCAGGAACAGACTTCATGAAGATGGCCTGAGTGCCCGACGTCCTGTAGTGGGCCCTGTGCTCACTGCCCAGCACCGTAGAGCTCCACTGGCATTTGCTCAAGAACACCAGAATTGGCAAGTCCGCCACTGGCGCCCTGTACTTTTTACAGACGACAGCAGGTTGACCCTGAGCACCTGTGATAGACGTGAAAGAGTCTGGAGAAGACAAGGAGAACGTTATGCTGCCTGCAACGTCGTTCAACATGACAGGTTTGGTGGTGGGTCAGTGATGGTCTGGGGAGGCATATCCATGGAGGGACGCACAGACCTCTACTGCCTAGGAAATGGTGCTCTGACTGCCATAAGGTATCCAGATGAAATCCTTGAACCCTTTGTCAGACCCTACGCTGATGCAGTAGGTCCTGGTTTTCTCCTAATGCACGACAATGCCCGGCCTCATGTGGCAAGAGTATGCAGGCAGTACCTGGAGGATGAAGGAATTGAAACAATTGAATGGCCTTCACGATCCCCTGACCTAAACCCAATAGAACATCTGTGGGACATTATGTTTCGGTCCATTAGGCGGCGCCAGGTTGCTCCTCAGACTGTACAAGAGCTCAGGGATGCCCTCACACAGATCTGGGAGGAAATGCCACAAGACACCATCCGTTGTCTCATTAGGAGCATGCCCCGACGTTGTCAAGCATGCACACAAGCTCGTGGGGGCCACACAAGATACTGAAAAGCATTTTGAGTTGCAGAAATGAAGTTTTTGAAATAATGGACTAGCCTGCCACGTCTTCATTTCACTCTGATTTTAGGGTGTCTACACAATTGAGCCCTCTGTAGGCTGAACACTTTTATTTCCATTAAAAGATTTGGCATCCTTTTGTTCCTAAGACATTGCCCTGTCGTTATGGTAAATGGTAAATGGCCTGTATTTGTATAGCGCCTTCTTAGGGTTCTACAACCCTCCAAGGCGCTTCACAACACAATCAGTCATTCACCCATTCACACGCTGGTGGGGATGAGCTACGATGTAGCCACAGCTGCCCTGGGGCGCACTGACAGAGGCGAGGCTGCCGAGCACTGGCGCCACCAGTCCCTCCGACCACCACCAGCAGGCAAGACGGGTTAAGTGTCTTGCCCAAGGACACACAACAGCATTCTCTGGCCGGAACCTGCAACCTTCCGATTACTGGACAACCCGCTCTACCTCCTGAGCTACTGCTGCCACTGTTATTTGTATAGATATCCAACTTCATATTGAGATCTGATGTATCTAATGTGTTTCTTTAAAGTGTTCCTTTAATTTTTGTGAGCAGTGTATATTTTTTAATCATTTTTTTATTTTTATTTTTTGTTTTTGTGAAGCGCCTCATGATTTTTATCTTGAGAGGCGCTCTATAAAAAGTAGTTTCTTCTTTCATTATTACACCAGTGTTTCTATAATTTGCATGCGGCTCAGCCTCCTGTCCAAGAAAAAGAATATATGTTTTTATTAGGCAAGGCAAGGCAGCTTTATTTGTATAGCACATTTCAAACATAGAGGCAGTTCAATGTGCTTTACAGAGCAGGAGCAACAAAAACATATAAAGATGAATAACGCCTTTCAAGATGAAAACCACAGGGTGCTTCAAAAGCACAAAGATTTTAAAGATTTTTTAAAATATTAATAAAATTAAATGTAACTTAAAAAGTTAAATTAAAACTTAAGAAAAAAAGGGAAAATATAAATTAACAAAAAACAAGGTAACCTGAAAATTTACAAAAATACTAACATGAAAAAAGCTAGTGAGCAAGATTACAAATGAGAGTTCATGCAAAAGCTAGCCGGAACTGTACCACTAACGAAACCCGGTAATGCAGTCACAACACAAGAATTGACAGTATAAACATAAGTATGTTTATTGAACAGGTAGGAAGTTATTTCAGGAACTGGGGATGCCACTGGATGGATTGCAGCAAGAAATGACAGCTGGGGATTCCACTGGAGTAGTGACGCCAGCTGAAGGGGGTTTTCCATGCTGATCCGCTGTGGGGAATGAGCAATCGGCATTGCTGTTTATTCTGATTGGTGAGATGAAAAGAGCCACGGTGTTGAAATCCCAAGGGCTGATCCAAAATCCACATAAACAAGAGGCAGGTGAAAGTTGAAACACAGGAAGGCAGAAGAAGTTATAATTTATGATCTGGGCTGGGGCAAAGACACGTCATAGCAATGTCGTTTCAAGGTAATTTCTGCATGTCCAATTTTGGTCTGCTTAAGGTGCAGACGGTGATGCCTGATGACCTAATTTTAACATCTTCTGGATGCCCTGTTATTGACATCCCCAGGATTTCAGAAATAGGCTCATTCTGAATTATGAGAACTATTATAACTTGTTTAAAAAATGTAGTTTATGTCCTGTTTTTGAGTTTGATATCATTAAACTAAAATTGAGCTAGTTCATGACTGCTTTTGCTTCAGTTCTAAACTGAGTTTTAATTCTTCAGTCTTTGGTCATAAATAATCATGTTTGTTACTTGTGTTCTCTAAGCGACTTGTGGTCTTGTGCAGATCTGTGGAGCCCCAGATCTGGATGACTGTTCAAAATGTGGTGGAGGTCAGATGTGTGTTGGAGTTGTTCCTCACACTCAGAAAGCTTCCAAGATGGCAAACAACATAAAGGAGCAACTTGCCAGTCTACCATCAGTTCTGCAGGAATCCATGAAAAAGGCAGGTTTACATTGAAAATTTTGGTAGAATTTATTTACTTAAGATTTCCTAGTTCTTGTTCAAGGCAGATAATGGAGTAGCTAACTGGCTCTATTATGAAAAAAATAAACAGATTTTTTCCACAGACCCCAGAATGTGGAGGGATCAGATGATGAACAAATTTTCCATCAAGAACACTCAGAAATTAAAAGCCACAACTTTCCATGTTGCTGATTGTTAGGGATTTCCTCAATCACCTAACTACCTGCAGCTGAAGAGATAAGAGAGAGACAAATGAACCACACATTAACCGTTTGCAAAGGGTGACAGACCAACTCGGAAACAGAGTATAGTCTGCCCCGAGCGGCTGCCAACAGAGTTTATTTAAAGAGTGAGATAAGGCAGTGGGAGTGTTTACAGACATGATGGTGTGTGTGTGATCTCCTTCAGAGAGGACGACACAGGAGTAAAATACATCAGCAATACAGGACATAGAAATTTCTATAACATAATCCCTCCTGTGGTATGGTATTTATAGATAACATGCATGAAATTTCATCCACTTTCATAACTTGTCACCATTTTCCATGAAAGCTTCAATAATCATGACTTTAGGGAAGCGGGAAAGGATAGAACCAGGACAGGTGCTCGGCATGTAAATCATAAATTCCAAGTCGGTACAAGGAGAGCAAAGCAATACACTGAAAATAAACGTCAACAGTAGAATCAAAATAATAACCCATGGTACAGAATGTGAAATCAGTAGAAGCAATCACATGATGGGAAATGACAGCATGTGAAGCTGCAGCCGAGCTGCAGTCAGAGATCAATACTACAATTCTAACAACTTCATCCCAAGCATCACTCCAGTAAAAACATAGAGTAAAAATCATTAATTACAGTTGGGATACCGGAATACCGGTCAAATCAGATACATCAAAATCAGCAGGAGCGGCAGGTGCGTGAGTCAAAACAGCAGAATAGTGAACAAGTGAACCATTAATCATATTGGTGATACAAATCTTGATACATGGTACAATGCAGGCATGAAAATATAGCAAGGAAAATAAGAAAACCAAAGACAGGAAACAAATACCTTATCAATAAATTGTACCAGGAACCTGAATTCACCATTCCCAGAAGGCGAATCCTCTTGGAACACTGAGCTCTTCAGCTTTCATTTGAGATAAGAGGTTGTTCATGTGTGTAATGGTGGCGGCGACATTGCTGGACGTGTCAGGTAAAGGTGTAACATAGGGAACCGAGAGCATGATCTACGACAGGGGTCCCCAATCCTGGTCCTCAAGGGCCGGTATCCAGCAGGTTTTAGTTGTAACTCTGCTTCAACACACCTGATTTCAATTAGCAAGTGATTAGCAGGCTTCAGCAGAGCTTGATGAGCTGCTGCACAGGTGATTCAACCACTGAATCAAGTGTGTTTGAGCAGAGAAACCACAAAACCTGCTGGATAGCGGCCCTCCAGGACCAGGATTGGGGACCCCTGATCTACGACATGGCAAAGGCCCCCTTCAGAGGCCAACAGAAGGTCAAGCGTGTGTTGGTGTTGCATTAACATGTTCTGGGTCGCTACCATGAAAGGTGGAAGAGGCGACAAACCTTGGAAGTGAGTGCAGTCAAGATTTCTAGCCGAATGTGTAGTATCTTGATTTTGTGACCGTTGTTTACTGATTCCCACCAAGGCAGGATGCCAGATAAAAACGTAGCTCCTGGACTGATCAACACTCTGTCCAGGGGAACCTGTGTGCGTATTTTCTGACGAAAATGAGCATAGTGGTGGGTGGAGTAAACAAGCTGTGAATGAAGTGTTACCGTTGGATGCAGGCTGAGTGTGCATGTTCCTACCCATCCAGGAGGCAGGACCTGATAGATGTTGCTCCCACATAGCCATGCTGCGCTGGTGGGGCTGCTGCAACCTGCATCAGATGGCCATAGGATTTTTCCAGCATAGTAGATTCCAGGCAGAGTCTTCCCAGGTGCTTTGTCAGGTGACGTGATGCAATGTGAAGTGTTGTAAGGGTGCCAGGAACATGTAGCAGTCAAAGCGGTCTGGCATCCAGTGGTGTTCCCTACATAAAAGGTTAGAACCACCTACTTTCATTGTCCTTGTAAAGCAGATTGGTGGTTGTCCTGGTAAAAGGTGTTGATCGATCGTTGCCACAGGTTGTATCAGGGTACCTGTGGTGTCGGTTTGCACGTCGGTGCTGTTGATTCTGACGAGGTTGTCGTTCCAGGTACTGCAGTTGTTGAAGAAAGAGATGTCGGTGTGGATCCACTGTTTCTGAAGACCCATTCCTGTCTTGTGTCGTGGGTTTCCTAACCCAAGTAGGTTGCAAAACACATCCTGTGAGCTTAGAGATCAGCTGCACGCACGATGGCTGCAACTGCTGAGTACCAGGTGTTTCCATCGAAGGCTTACTGTTGAAATGAACACCTGTAGATGCATGTGTGGACAATCCAGGTGGAACAATGGGTGCAAAGGGTTCAGGTCCTCTTCTGTTGATCAGAATGGTCTTTGTTTTGAGCTGATGTGAATAGGGATTGACAGGCTGCATATCTGCTGCAGGTGTGTGGCTTTTGTAGGCACATATCATTATTCGCCAGTAGGGTGCAGTGACACTGACAATGTGAATTCCTGGCATTACTGGTCAGTGAGAGTGAGAGTAGGATTTGTGATTGTGAAGGCATAATAGGTACCTGCATAAGCTTTAGCCCCATCGTTACTTCTGTCCTCTGAGTGATAGTCTTGGAGTGTGAGGTGTGACCTCCATAACTTAGCTTGGGGATCTGTGGTGTAGTCGGCCCAATTTGCTCCGGTTTCTGCTACTAAGTGGGACCAGGACCAGGTGTCATAATTTCCCCATGAGGGAAGCATATGGACTACATCAGGGTTTTTGGTTATACAGTTGGCTGTAGTCTGTGTTCCTGGGCTTTCTGATTATGGTGTTTCCAGTCTGGTGCAGAGGGGACAACACCGAATCGTTAACTCTTAAGTGTCACAGCGCAAACTAAGAGCCAACACATCTCACTTTTGCTCAGTTTACAGGTTGCTGGGCCCTCAGCCTCTAATTTGAGTTTTCCGCTAGGAGACAGGGATACTTTTCTGCTGAGTTGTGGGACCACAGACCCTACTCAGTCTGCACCCCCAGTTTGCTTCAGACTTCCCCACTGTCCCGTGTCTAAAGGCCCGTCAATCTCTGCAACTTACAGTGACAAGATGTATCCAGGAGGGTCTTTCAGCAATCTTCACAGCAGTCCAGTGCTTTCGTTTGATTGCTCTGATGAAGACCCCATCTCCTGGTTTCACTTGTTGTTGGTTGTCCTGTAAAACAGAAGGAAAAGAGGGCAGATCATCTGTTTTTAAGCAAATCCTGTGAGGCTAATACCTTTTTCATGTAGTCTGCTAATGTTCAATCGTTCAACCACCCACAAAGTGCAGGGTGGTAGGCACAATGATTCCTAAGTTTTCAGCCATAAGCTGAACAGTTTGGTTAACAAAGTGTGGTCCATTGTCAGAGTACAAGACTTGTGGAATTCCATGTACTGCGACAATGTTTTTACAAATGGCTTTTGCCACTGTGAGTGCGTCATTTTGTGATAAGAAACAACTATCAGATTAAATCCTTTTATTGAGGATTTCTAACACTACTGTTGTCTGATCATAGTTATCTTTCATCCATCCATCCATCCATCCATCCATTTTCTGCCGCTTATCCGGAGTCGGGTCGCGGGGGCAGCAGCCTAAGGAGGGTAGCCCAGACCTCCCTCTCCCCAGCCACTTAGGCCAGCTCCTCCGGGGGAATCCCAAGGCGTTCCCTGGCCAGCCGAGAGACATAATCTCTCCAGCGTGTCCTGGGTCTTCCTTTGGGTCTCCTCCCGGTTGGACGTGCCCGGAAAACCTTATCTTTCATCTTTTAGTTTATTATATTTTTGTAGTCTTGTTTCTATGATCATTTAATGCCTTTATGATCTATTGTTCTGTTTTTGTGAAGCACTTTGTGATTTTGTTTATGATAAATTCTACATTAATAAATGTATTTAATTACTTCAGTACTCATTATTTTAATTAAAGAAAATGGTCCCAAAATTACCCTAGTAGATATAGTGTCTCCCACATTAATAATTTTATAGTTGTTTCATTGTGCTGCATAAATACCATAAAGTGGATTCTTACGGCTAAAAGCCTGCTCTTAAGGACAGAATACATCTAACTTATTTTATTTAGCATTTTACAGAACGAAACAACCAATTTTTTAAAACCATCATAGGGAAATAAATCAGATTAGTAATGCAAAAAATGCTCTTTATATTTTATCCAAAAAAAACATTTAACAAATTAAAGCAGCCATGACTCTCAAACAAATTGGTATTAATATAATGAGTCTTAATTTACAGTATTCTTTGTATTTATTTTTCCCCAGCTAAATAACTGTAATTTTTTCCCCTCTACTCTGGAAGACTGTGAATTCTGCTTTCCCTTATTGTTGGAAAAAGTCTTTGACGGTTTTAATCTTGAAGATAAGGGAAATGTTCGTTTTCTCCCCTCTCAGCTCCTCACACCCTTCAGCTGACTGGGGCCTCATTGTCCTTGGCCCAGACAAACATGGCTCTGTTTCATTTAGCTTTCCCGGCATATATCATACTGATTGTCATGTCAACCTAAAATCAGTATTCCAAAGGTATGTTCAGCTATTAATTTATATTTATGAAGTTACATTTAGATCTGCGAATATAGCATCTTTAAAATGCACATGTTGTCTTTTGCTGTGGCCACATTCTCCACCACTACAACTTATTTTCATTCCTTAATTTTATTATTCATTTACCCTATTTCACCTTTAGCCGTTTCATGCAAGTCTCTAGCCCTGTCAGATTAAATTAGTGTAAAGAAATATTACTATTTACTTATTTATGTATTCCTTCATTCATTACATTCTTTATTTATATACGTATTTATTTATCTGTTCAGCATATACTCTATAAGCGGCCTGCTATTGTAATTAAGTCATCATCTAATTATTTATTAACCCTCTTTTATTCTCCATCCTACAAATCCATCTCATCCATTAACTTGTTTATGCTGTAATTCAAATTTCTATCATCATTATCAGTACTTTATTAACATAAATCTTTCTAAAAACACCATCCATGCATCATACTTCTCTCCCATCTCACCTATATATTTTATTTTATTTTTATCTACTAATAAACAAAGTGGCCATCTTGACTCCCAAGGCTCTAAGTTCGCCACTGTGAGAAACCCTCCTGCTGCTCTGTGTTCCCTCTGTCTCTCTGCTGGAGAGAAACACACACACACACACAGCTCTCTTTGTGTGGACATTAATCAATGTTAACATCCCTAGGGGTTTCTATGTTTTAATTTATATCACGACATTCACACACACGCACACAACTCTGTACAGCCATGTATGGCGACAGGTGATCTCTTAACTACACATTCAGTCTTTTCACAGATTCTCCAAACAATAGGAATTTCATTGTTCAGAGGCGATAATTTAGAAGTAGTATCCAATATGCAGTTTTGGATGTAACAGGTATACTGCAAACCTTTTCATTGCTCACAGCCTGGGCTTCACCTCATGTCCACTGAAATGTCCTCTGTCATTGTACTTGCTATTAGGAGATTTAAGATTTTTATTACATTTCGAACTCACAGTATAGTATTTGAAATAAGTTCTCAATTTAATATTTCACGTGTACCAAACCTTGTTAGATAAACATTAAAGACTATTAACACTAGAACTCCCAGCATTTTCTGATTCCTTCAGCTCTACCAGAGCTTCGTCAAATGACGGCTTGGTTTGATAACAATGACTAAATCACTGATTGCTGGTGAAGGTTCTCAGTCATCCAGGTCATGGTAATCCAAGGGGTTCAAATGAAGGCAACTGGACTTCTTTGGTTTCTTGAAGACGTTTCGCTTCTCATCCGAGGAGCTTTGTCAATTCTGACTGGAATATGGGAGGGTCGATCTTATAACAACAATAGACAGCTACAGTTTATAAGATCGACCCTCCCATATTCCAGTCAGAATTGACAAAGCTCCTCGGATGAGAAGCGAAACGTCTTCAAGAAACCAAAGAAGTCCAGTTGCCTTCATTTGAACCCCTTGGATTAAATCACTGATTGTTAGCTGCCTTTCATTTGTAAATGTAGCCAGCCACAGATGATGGCCAATGGAATGTGCTTGGGTGTTGGGGGCTGTCAGTCTTTCAGGCTGGCCCAGTGGCTCTACTTGTCTCTCTCCTGTCTTGAATCTGGTCAACTGAACTTGTCCATCCAAAGACTTCACAGAAGCACACAAAGGACAAGAAAGGATTTTTTATATATCGCTTAATAAAAAAAAAGCATGAGTCGCTTCAAAAGAACAATTAAAATATAAAAGAGGTAAAAATATAATAAAAAATTGAAGATAAAATGAAGAATTAAGATTTAAAAAAATGAGAATAAAAATGAAAAAAAAGGTTAGCATGGTATCCTGAAAAATGTGCAACTGTTCATGTCCTCTGTCCTGTCTCCCATTGTGTTTTCTGTCCCTCTATTATCTTTCAGCTTTCATACTCACACCCTTGTAACAGTGTCAGTCCAGCCATTCCCAGCCCTAGCCTCTGATAATTTCATACCATACCATACCATACCAGTTTATTTGTTTGGCGCATTAAAACACAGCATGAGAGCTGAACAAAGCGCCTTACAGTTGAAAAACAAGTTAAAATAAACAATTGCAATAGCATGATATCCAAATAAGCAATAAAAGGCAGAAACCAGACACACACAGTAATTCAATAAAAAAATGGTCAAATCAACCATAGGACTAGTAAAAGCAGTAAAAAATATAAAAAAACTAGCGCTCCAAAAACAGGAACAGTCCTGACAATAAAAACTACATCTCAAAACAATAAAACCAAATGTAAAAGAGGTCCTTTATCCAAAGGCCAAATCATAAAAGTGAGTCTTCAGTCTAGACTTAAAGACCGAGACCGTTGAGGACTCTCGTACGGTGAGAGGGAGAGCATTCCAAAAGTGAGGAGCAGCAAACACAAAAGCCCGCTCTCCTCTTGTCTTATACTTCATTTTTGGAATGCAGAGTAGTAAGCGGTCAGCTGATCTCAGGGAACGCGCCGGCACGTAGGGTGTAAGGAGCTGTGACAGGTAAGGTGGTGCTAGGCCATTTAATGCCTTGTAAGCAAATAATAAAATCTTAAAACGAATCCTGAAAGTCACAGGCAGCCAGTGTAGACGTGCTAAAACCGGGGTAATGTGACAGCGTCTATTTGTGTTGGTAAGGAACCTAGCTGCTGCATTTTGCACAGTCTGCAGCCGTTTCAGCGCTGAAACAGGAGCACCAATGAGTAGTGAGTTTGCATAGTCCAGACGGGAAGTAATAAAAGCGTGTATCACAGTTTCCAGATGAGGACGTTTCAGTACGGGTTTTAGACGCATGAGGCGGCGCAGTTGGAAAAAACAAGATTTAACAACTGCATTTACCTGCGGTACCATTGAAAATCCTGCATCTAATTTTACACCGAGGCTAGTGACACACTTCTGGACTTCACTACACGGAAGACTAAGAGTAGATGTTACACGAGAGAGATTTGTTGGCTCAAAGAGTATTGACTCTGTCTTTCCAGCATTTAAGCATAAGAACTTTGCAGCCAACCACTCTTTCACCTCTGAAAGACATTTTAAAACCAAAGAGCCTGCGTCTTGTTCTTTCATGGCCAGGTACAGCTGACAATCATCAGCATAAATGTGGTAGCCAATGCCATGACGTCGAAAAATCCGTCCCAAAGGTAAGAGATAGATGGAAAATAGGAGGGGCCCCAGGACAGAACCCTAAGGCACCCCCCATTTCACAGGCAGAAAAGGTGAAGCACAACCCCCAAGCTGCACACTAAAAGACCTATTTTCCAGGTATGAACTAAACCAGTCCAGCACAGAGTCCGATAGATTCAGTTTTTACTTCTCATGAGTTTTCACTTTCTTATTTTTTGTGTAATTTTTGTATTTTCATGTCTTATTTAGCTTCCGTTTTTGTGCCTTTGAGCACTGCGTTTTTCTTAGAAATAGTTTTTTTTGTTTAGAATCTTCTATTCTCCTGTTCTAGTTTTTTCCTCAGTTTTTTCCTTGTGTTTATGCCCTCTGCTCTTTGATTTACTTTGTAAGATCCTGTTCTTGGTGTTAAGTTTTATCATTTTGTTAGTTTATCCTTATGTTCTCCTAGCTTTTCAGTTTCAGTAATCGTCATGTTTGCACTGCATTGTGGTTCTTTTTTTAACGCAGAAAAAGTGTTTTTTTTACCTTGTTTTTACTGATGTTTCAACTATCTCTGCAGCCTTCTTTAGAGTTTTGCCACTGTTAGTGGCATCACTTTCTTTCCTGTTTGTGTGTTGAGTTGCCATCTGACTTCATCAACGTATGTTTTATTGCATTGTTTGCATGGAATTTTATATATCACTCCACATTTGTGTTCTGGTGATATCTTGTCTTTGGGGTGTACAAGTCCTTTTCTAACTAATGTATGGTTTTGTTGGTGTACTTATGTTGTGTTTTTTCATTGGTGCCATTATTTTCTGTTATGCCTTTTATGTATGGTTACATAAACAGAGTAGGAAGTGTATACTGGTCAGAAATCACAACCAACCAACAACAACAGAGGCCTGCCATTAGAGCCTCACAGGCAGGATAACTGCAAGGCCGACTTGAACTGTTCAGCTAATTGTGAATAGGTGACTTTTAGCAGACGAACTTGCTATAGTTGCATTTGAAAAGATGCTTCCTAACACCTGTGATAAAGCTGCTTTTCAGGTGTAGAGAACAAGTCATACTCATTCACAGACTTGGGTGTGGTGTGGTCACTACACCACCGATTCACATGTAATTGCCACATTTACAGAACAAAGGCAACCATCCACAAGTGATTAAGAATCCTACATAACAACAGCCCCGTCAAATGACGACTCTCTGGTAGAGATGAGGGATCTCGTCAAATGACGACTCTTTGGGAGTTCTAGTGTTCAACTCTAAGTCATGCATGGTAACCCTGAGAAGGAATATCCGCATGGTTTGGATTATCAATGACCTTAGAGTTATGTGATGGGGGTAGCCTGCAGTTTCTAGCTTAATGTTCTGATTGCAGCTCCAGCATGTCACTTCGCTCAGATAGTTAACTGATCGACGTCCGTGACCATGACTTTGTCACGAAAGATTACATATAAGTCTTCACGCCATCATATGACCTTCAGTCATCAGTAGAACCACTCAGCTCATAATCTGTTATTGTTTTCATATCCTAATCATGATGGAAGCAGACACAATTCGGTGTCCTTCAGAGAAAGACCAAATATTCATATTATACACCTAATTTGCAAATAGATTTCTTTAAAACACAGACAGTGTGACTCTTAGATTATTGTTTGAATTATTCTGAACTATGTAGTTGCTCCATTCCATTGCTCAAATGTAGGAATCAAATTACGGGTCTCCTGCATCTCTTTAGATAATGTTAACGTTAATTTTCCAACTGATGTGCCCCGTTCTAAAGTGACTTAATTTATTCTTACAGAACTTCCATACAGATATTTATTTGTTACCTTATATTCATCTTTTCCTTTGAGGGGTTTCACCTCCATAAATGCACCGTTTGTGAAGATTTGTTCCCCATAATGACTTGAATCACAGCACACTCCCCGGCACACTCCACTCTCTCACACATCCAACAGTAAACAAACAGTGAACAAACAAATAGACAGACAGACTAACCTCTCCCTGGGTTGCCACCTTATCATGGTGGAGGGGTTTGAGTGTCCCAATGATCCTAGGAGCTAAGTTGTCTGAGGCTTTATGCCTCTGGTAGGGTCACCCATGGCAAACAGGTCCTAGGTGAGGGATCAGACAAAGCGCAGCCCAAAATACCCCTTATGATGAGTTCAATAAATGGAACCAGTGTTCCCTCGCCCGGACGCGGGTCACTGGGGCCCCCCTCTGGAACCAGGCCTGGAGGTGGGGCACGCTGGCGAGCGCCTGGTGGCCGGGCTTTCACCCATGGAGCCCGGCCGGGCATAGCCCGAAGAGGAGACGTGGGTCCCCCTTCCCATGGGCCCACCACCCGTGGGAGGGGCCAAAGGGGTCGGGTGCAATGTGGAAAGGGCGGTAGCCGAAGGCGGGGACCTTGGCGGTCTGATCCTCGGCTACAGAAGCTGGCTCTTGGTACGTGGAATGTCACCTCTCTGGTGGGGAAAGAGCCGGAGTTGGTGTGTGAGGTTGAGAGGTTCCGACTAGATATAGTTGGACTCACCTCAACGCATGGCTCTGGCTCTGGAACCAGTTTCCTTGAGAGGGGTTGGACTCTCTACCACTCTGGAGTTGCTCCCACTGAGAGGCGTCGAGCAGGGGTGGGCATACTTCTTGCCCCCCATCTTGGTGCCTGTACGTTGGGGTTTACCCCGGTGAACGAGAGGGTAGCCTCCCTCCGTCTTCGGGTGGGGGGACGGGTCCTGACTGTGGTTTGTGCTTATGCACCAAACTGCAGCTCAGACTACCCACCCTTTTTGGAGTCCCTGGAGGGGGTACTGGAAAGCGCTCCTTCGAGTGACTCCCTCGTTCTGCTGGGGGACTTCAATGCTCATGTGGGCAATGACAGTGAGACCTGGAGAGGTGTGGTTGGGAGGAACGGCCCCCCTGATCTGAATCCGAGTGGTGTTTTGTTATTGGACTTCTGTGCTCGTCATGGATTGTCCATAACGAACACCATGTTCAAGCATAAAGGTGTCCATATGTGCTCTTGGCACCAGGATACCTTAG
>SSNS01000257.1:0-18517 GCA_006937985.1 Aphyosemion australe
GAGCAACACATGCATGGTGCAATTCACACCAAACTGCACACAAATGATTGTTCCCAACCTACAAACTGCTCAATGGGATTTTTAATGCAATTTGGGACAGCGCCCCCTAGATACAATAAAACTTGAATAACTTCTACAAAAAAGCTCAAAACTGTACCAAACTTGGTGGGAATCATCACGCCACTGCACCAAACACATTTATGTGGTTGTTGGTTCAACTCCCTTTAGCCCCGCCCCCTCAGACATTTGTGGCCCTGATCAACACATGCATGGTGCAATTCACACCAAACTGCACACAAATGATTGGTCCCAACCTACAAACTGCTCAATGGGATTTTTAATACAATTTGGGACAGCGCCCCCTAGATACAATAAAACTTTAATAACTTCTACAAAAAAGTCACAACTGTACCAAACTTGGTGGGAATCATCACACCACTGCACCAAACACATTTATGTGGTTGTTGGTTCAACTCCCTTTAGCCCCGCCCCCTCAGACATTTGTGGCCCTGAGCAACACATGCATGGTGCAATTCACACCAAACTGCACACAAATGATTGTTGATAACCTACAAACTGCTCAATGGGATTTTTAATGCAATTTGGGACAGCGCCCCCTATATACAATAAAACTTTAATAACTTCTACAAAAAAGCTCAAAACTGTACCAAACTTGGTGGGAATCATCACACCACTGCACCAAACACATTTATGTGGTTGTTGGTTCAACTCCCTTTAGTCCCGCCCCCTCAGACATTTTTGCCCCTGAGCAACACATGCATGGTGCAATTCACACCAAACTGCACACAAATGATTGTTGATGACCTACAAACTGCTCAATGGGATTTTTAATACAATTTGGGACAGCGCCCCCTAGATACAATAAAACTTTAATAACTTCGACAAAAAAGCTCTAAACTGTACCAAACTTGGTGGGAGTCATCACACCACTGCACTCAACAAATGTACGTGCTCATTGGTTCAAATAAGTTTAACTCCGCCCCCTTTCAGCCCTTTGCCTCTAGATAAAACATGCAACATCTGATTGATGCCAAACTAACACAAAACCATCATTGTCAACCTAGGATGACCTGAATGGGATTTTAATGTTATCGCCCACAGCGCCCCCTAGATAACTTCAAACTTTAATAACTTTGAAAAACAACATCACAACTGTACCAAACTTGGTGGGAATCATCACACCACTGCACCAAACACATTTATGTGGTTGTTGGTTCAACTCCCTTTAGCCCCGCCCCCTCAGACATTTTTGCCCCTGAGCAACACATGCATGGTGCAATTCACACCAAACTGCACACAAATGATTGTTGATGACCTACAAACTGCTCAATGGGATTTTTAATACAATTTGGGACAGCGCCCCCTAGATACAATAAAACTTTAATAACTTCGACAAAAAAGCTCTAAACTGTACCAAACTTGGTGGGAGTCATCACACCACTGCACTCAACAAATGTACGTGCTCATTGGTTCAAATAAGTTTAACTCCGCCCCCTTTCAGCCCTTTGCCTCTAGATAACGCACGCAACATCTTGATTGACGCCAAACTAACACAATGCACCGATTAACTCACTACTGTGGTCAGTTTAGAGCATCCCCTAGTGGTGAGATGCATCATTTTTTGGCAGGCTCGGAGGAGATGCTGAGTTTGGGTGAGGTGCGGATGAAGTGACGGCTCGCAGTTTCCGAGGCCGCGGGGGTTGACGTTTCTGTGCCGTGGCGGTGCTCAGGTCCCCCCGGGCTGCCAAGGGAGGCCGGAGCGGCGCTGAGCTGCGAGGGCCGAACGACGCTGCTTGCAGCTTTAATTTCACTTGGTCTTTAAAGCTATTATGTCAAATCTGCAAACAAGCTAGGTTTTGAACGCAAACATGGTCTCGGAACACTCACCCCTTCCTGAGACGCTTCTGCCGAAACCAGAAACCCATGTTGCCAGAGGAAACGAGATAGAGCTAAACACCAGTTGTCTTTTCTAGGTCCAAACATTGTTGTCCGTGACTTCATATGGTGTTTTTCTTTTTGGGACTCTGGTAGTTTGTCCTAAAGTTGAAGTGGTAGCAGCCAGCTGTTTCTCCTTCTCTGATATTATTGAGCGGAGAATACATGCTAAATACATGAGTCTGTTATGAATGGAGGACCCAGGGAAGTGCAGCAGTTTGGCAAAACCAACAACTGGATGGTCCAATGTTTGCTTTCGATTCAAAACGTGTTTTTGGTTTTAAGACAAATGCGAGAGAACCACTTTATTAATTTTTTTTAAATCTCCACAATATATTTATAGCTACACTATATTAAAATGTTGTTAAGAGACATGAAAAAATGTTTTAAGTTCATTTGTTTTCCAAATATGCCATTGTAGCTTTGACACCATAATGCCTAAACTATCCCATTTGTTTTGTCAAATACAACATTTTGCAGAACGCTACCTCTTTATTCATTTCCCTCAAAAACCTCCTAAATATAATCTTTTTACACGTCGTCAGCCCTCTAATTGAGGATATTAATATTGCTATTGGAAAGTGCCAATTTTATTTTCTTTTTAAAATTGTTTTCATATAATTACAAAGTAAAATGTAGAGAATGATTTTTAAAATATTTGATCAACATTAGCCAAAAAATGTTATTTTAATATAATTTCTGATTATTACTTCATGTATTAGACTTTAAGGATTACAAAAATTCCAGTAACACTGAACAAATGTTGTGAAGGGAAAAACTGCAAACTATTTATCGTAAATGCCCCCAAAAAGCAATGAACCTAAAATGAGTCATGCTCATTTAACTTTCTGTGATCAATTTGTAAATCATTTAGATCTCACCTGATCTTTCTATGGATTCATTAAATAAAAACAAACAAAAAAACAACAACACCAAAGATCTCCTGAGCTCTCAAAATACATCATACAGTTTCCCACCCCCACTTTACTTTTCTTGATGTATGTATATTCTTTATGATTATCACTAAGCATGAGTTTCCCTCTCTTTAGCTGGATATTGTCAAATAGTGCCAGTGTGTGTCTGCATCTCTGTCTTCTCAGGCAGATTTCTTTCCAGTTATCTTCCTGGTTTCTTATCTTCACTGTTACTATAGCTGGTGTTTGACTGGGACACTGTTCTGATGTGAAGCTGAAAGTTTCTCTTAGTTAGACATTACTTTTATAAATAAGCAACAATAAAACAACAAAAAACAAACAAACTGGGTGACATTGAACTAAATGTTAAATCTGTTGTGCGTTGTGTCAGTAAAATGTTATCTTCCCAGTTGTAGAAAGCTGATGATTTTGGAGCAAGACGTGTTAAAATGTTGAGCTAGGAAAGATTACTTTAAATGTGCCCATTTAAAATGAATCAAATCCAGGAAATCTCAAAGCTGTTAAACATTATTTTACAAACCTACAAATCATCATAATTAATTCTGCAATAGGTTTTACCAATACCTTTTAATATTTGACACATTGAACTGAACACATAGTTAGCACTGTCACATATTTCAGCTGCAAACAATGTAAATGAATGCAAACTTGACAACAGAGTGACATTTTAATAAATAGAGTTCCCATAAACTCTATAGATTATTTTAGACTGGAGTTTTATGTTGGCAGCAGTGCACTTTGGTCTGGGTCTGGCTCAAATTAGCTGTCAGCTCATCAACGATCAGTTGTTCCTCTGTGTTCCGTTTGCTTGCACTGAACTGGGTAAAAGGGCTTTCGCTCACTCTGCTCCTTCTGCATGGAACAGGCTGCAGGAAAACTGGAAACTAACCGAGCTCATCTCCTTGAATAAATTTAAAACCAGACTGAGAGCCTTTGAGACAGATTCCGTGCTGTAATTGCCTTCTGTAATTCTGTACATAACATGTCTGTGAAACTGGAAAAAAAAAAAATATATATATATATGTTGTAACTGTAACTTTTGCTGCCTCTTGGCCAGGACTCCCTTGAAAATGAGGTTTTTAATCTCAATGGGGCCTTCCTGGTTAAATAAAGAATAAATAAATAAATAAAAATCAATCCATTCAACACCAATCTCTACTTCTCCAAATGGAGGACACTGACAGGTAACTAAATCTTTGGTAGAATTAACTTTAGCTGCAATTTGGCATCAAAATAAATGTACCTTTGATGTATAATCAGATGCTAATGCCTTTTTTTTAAAAAAAATCATACATTTGCAATTTTTCACTTTGCAAATGAAATCCAGGTGAGTTTATTTGTTTCCAGTAGAGCATTAGCTCTGAGGAAGAACACAGAATCACATTTAAATTCACCATTAATGGCAGTAAAATAAAAAAAACATAGGCAGATGTAAAAGCATGCAGAACAAATAACATTAAAACTGAAAGCCCACTTGTACGTGTGCTAGCTCTTAGTGTCTTTTGTCTGAGACGGATGCAAAGCAGAAGCTTGACTGGGTCAGTTATTAACACCTCATTAGGAATAAATGTTAAAAAGTCATGAGCATGCATGTCTAGAGTGACTCATCTGAGTCAGAAGTTATCTTTTAATTTCTCCTTTTCCATCTGGAAGAAGAAAAGCTGCCTGCCTCCCCAATTACACATCTGAGGACACCTTTGTTCACAGATCAGCTTGCAGCACATTGCTGATGCTGTTATTGACAGAAGAGGTGCTGCGCAAATACAGAATCAAAGAATTAAATCTCATTAATAGAAGAAAAGACAAGCAACCACCTGGCTTTTGTCTGATGCCCTCCTGCTAGTGTGAGATTGTTTTACAACAGCATCAGCGCCCCAGCTTTTATTCACAATCCGTCTCATCTTGTTTTATTAAAATGTATCTTTCATAAAGGAAGTAAAAAAATAAATAATACTCATAAAAAAGCTGTTTTACTTTTTTATTTTAATAATTCAAATTCTTGGCCCCTGCAGCTGATATGATAAGCAACTGCCTAATTTCCCAGAAAAGCAAATATGCCTACAGGAATCTGTAAATAAAAAGGCCTTATTTTTAAGAATGAATGGCCTGGATTGAAGACGATGCAAATTTGATGCAAATCTAAATTATTCATGTCCAATCTGACACTTGTGCTGCTTTGAGAAAGCTGCTTATGTGTGTTTGTGAGGCTACGCACCACCTCTGAGAGCAAATGGGAGAGATCCAGCGAGCAGAAGATGTTCTGTTTGTTTGCACACAACTCTGCAAACACTCTTAGCTCACACGTGAGAATTTGTTGCCCTGAAAAATAAACCTTGAGTAAATTTTCCATTCTCTGATCTCAGAGGCTTTATAGTGGTCTTGCCTTCAAATAAAAAGAAATTGATAGAAGTTCTTAGTTTTTATCTGCTTTTTATTGTTTCATTGGTCAGATTTGAGATTTTTCTCAAGACAATGCAATATGCAAGGAGTATGCTATTTATATGTCTAGAAAAATAAATGACATATTTTCCCCAACATCAACACAAATGTTATCAACAAAGTTTATAATGAATCTGTTGTGTTCCTGCATTTATGGTAATGCTACAAAAAGCACCCAAAAAAATCCCACAAATGCAAAAAGTGAATGGCTGACATCTTTTTTTTTTTTTTCCCTGTGTGACATTTTACCAGAGAGCAGTGCTGCCGGTCAGACACGGAGAAGCAGAGAGCTGTAACAACAAAAGAATATGCAGCAAAGTGAGTCTCAGAGATGACGGTGAAATTGGTGCACATCCCTACAGCGCTGTCTGCTGTGATTATGTTGCTCTCTACAGCTGGAGAGAAGTGTGATTTTCTGTTTTGGAAAGGCTAAAGTAAATACCGTCTCACAGCGAGCGTCTCCAGATCAATATGGGCAGTACACTTTGTGAGTTAGTTATTTTGCTCTTTCAATTTCTTTGTCACAGTAGGGCGGTCGTCCCGAGTCACACGTCCATTTGGACAAGCACCAGGACAGGCGGTGCCTCCGCCACTTTGGCCTTGCGACGCAGCAGGTGAGTCAAGTTCCTGAAGGGCGGCGTGGCGTGGAGGAGAAGCTCCTTGAGGCCTGCCCGGAACTCCCTGCGAATCAGGCAGTAGAGCACAGGGTTGAGGCAGCTGTTGGTGTGCGCCAGGCACACAGTCAGGGGGAAGGCGTAGGCCTGCGCGTTGTAAAACGCCTTGCTAAAGGGGACAAGGTCAAATTTTATCAGCACCCCCCAGAGAGTCAGAGCCTGATTGGGAAGCCAGCACAGGAAGAAGGAGAGAACCACGATGGCGATGGATTTGGTCACTTTGGAACGCCGATTCTGCCGGCCCTGCTTGACCTCTGGGACTGCTGCTCCTGCGACGCGCCGGCTGAGGATGACGCGCAGCAGGAGCAGGTAGCAGACTGTGATTATGATTAGAGGGATCAGGAAACCCAGCAAGACTTTTTGCAGCTGGTACAGACCCAAAAGAAGTTGTGGATTCCAGCTGCCCGAGTCTGGGAAACGCACCAGGCAGAGCTCCTCGTCTGACACCTCAGCACTGGTGGAGTAGATGGCATGAGGCAAAGTGGCCAGCAGAGAGACAGCCCAGATGCCGAGGCTGGTCCACTTGGCCCGGGCTGCAGCTGCCCTTCGGCTGTGCATCTTCAGCGCAGATGAGATGGAGTAGTACCGCGCCACGCTCATGGCTGTCAGGAAGAACACGCTGGCGTACATGTTCATGGTGGTGACGGAGCTGATGATTTTGCACATCACTCGGCCAAAGGGCCAGCGGAAGTCCAGGGCTGTGTCCACGGCCCAGAAGGGCAAGGTCAGAACAAACTGCAGGTCTGTGATAGCCAGCCCCATCACAAAGCAGTTGATGGATGACTGCTTCTGCCTGTGACGTGAGTGTAGCAGATACAGAGCCAGTGAGTTTCCCACCAGCCCCAGAGCGCAGACTATAGAGTACACACACGCTATCATCACACGTACCACCACGCTGGAGCTGTCTCCTTGAAACTCCATGGATTCCCTCGTCAGGAGCTGCAGCCAGCAGTGCAGTGACAGGTTGCTGCTGCTGGTGGAACCTCCGTTACCGTTCCCAGCACTGTCCTCCTGTAAAAGCTGCTGTTCACATGTCTCTGGAGCCACCGTTTGGACTCCAGTCTCATTCAGAGACATGTCTGAACTCTTCTCCTCACCTCCAAAGTCCGAAAGCAGCTGTGTGTCACCAAAGACACACAGAAAAAGTTTGTCCTGACGGCATTTTCAGCCCTCCTGATGTCTCAGTCTCAGAGTCCAGCAGCAGCATCTGCCGCGATGATGCCTCCTCTCATTTCCACTCTGTCTGTCTGCGCTATGCGCGCCACGGCTGCTTATAGCTGCGGCGTGCACGCGCAGAGCGCAGCGCGCCCTGGACGGGTTTCATCTCTCCAGCGCGCTGATTGGAAGAAAGCGAATCCGTCCTCCGATTAAGGCTGCCACATCAAAGTCTCAATCCGACAGAGGTGAGGCGGATGCGCTTTCACAAGAGCCAGTTGTTTGTGCTCTGACTCCTCGACCTTCTTGCTTTATTTGCGACAAGCAGACAGTCCGTGTGTCAAATGCGCCAAAGCGCAGAGAATGCGCTGAATTCCGACCTCCGCTGAGGACACGAAGGTCTTTATAAATACTAGAGGGTTCCTACTTCTGTAGCCCACAAATAATCTAAATACTTACAAACATTTGGGTGTTTTTGAAAGCAAACTTGTAAAAAAGAGTTAAGGAGAAAGCTATTTAGCCTATTTGTTCACATAAAACGAGTAAATGGTAAATAAAATAAACTCAAACTAAAGTTCTTAGAAGGGTTGTGTGTTTTGATCTCAGTGTGTGTGTGTGTGTGTGTGTGTGTGGAGGGGGGGTGTTATAAAAACACAGACATATTTTAGAAAATTATAATAATTTCTCATTGGGTTCACAATGTGCAGCTTCTTCATTTATTTGAGCGCACATTTAATAAATTTTCATTCTCTTATTGTAATTTTATGAACCTGGTTAATAAAACGCTTCACTTTTCCATGAAGGCATACAAATCACCCACCACTCTTTCATCAGGACAGTTTACAATGAAGATAATTTATGAGACATGGAGTTATGATCAAATCTTGAAATGAATATCCTTAACGCCTCATGCAAATTATATTATGAGTTTACCTCAATAGGTCTTAATATGAAGGAAATTAGTTTAGCTCACACACCATCACTTGCATCTGGAGCTGTACAGAACCTGTGAACTTCACCAAACACCTTGCATCATCATCATCATCATCATCATCATCATCATCATCATCATCATCAGCAGCAGCAGCAGCAGCAGCAGCAGCAGCAGCTGTTTCACTAATACACAATTTTTATGAGCTTCATGGATGTTTTGAAACCTTATTGTGAAGGGTCTTCATTAAAGGAGTAGTCTAAAGACTGCAGGTGTTCAATAAAAAAAGAAAAATATCATTTTCCATAGTTTACTCAGTAAAAACAGCAATAACCTTTGGTCACAAAAATAAAAAAACAGGAAGTACAGTGAAGTTCAATAACACAATTGGTTTTGCTCTGGCTATTGGCCTATCTTCAACTTTTTACCTGAACATTTCAAGCTTAATCTCAACACTTCCTCACTATTGTTTTAAATAATTATTTCCTCCTGAGTGGTTCTAATGTTTATCCAGGCTAGTCTAAATGAAAACAACTAAAAGAATTCTGCACATTGAATGAAGAGTCTGGTTTTCATTTAACTGACTGTTTTTTTTTTCATTTGTTATGTAGAAAAACATTCAAACTTCAGGGATCGCTCAGGTCAAAATAAAAAGCAAATCATTACTAAAACAGGCTTTAACTATCCATACTACTAAAATCTTTAAAGATACAAACCTGCGTCTGATTGCCTCACAAGCAACAGAAACAAGATAAAACAGGTTACGAACATTCTGGGACAATAATTTACACCAAATGTGACAAACTAGTTATTACTTTCTGAAAGTTTCATTAAAATCCACCCAGCCATTCATGAATAATTTGGTTAATGAACAAATAAAGACACAGAGATGAGGAAAAAGGCTCATTGTCAGTGTTCTTCCCCTTGGCTCTGGACGCAAAAAAATATTAAAGACCATAAAGGAAGAGATTTAGGTCAAACAAATCCCCTTGTCAATTTTTAGAAACCCACAATAAAAGATAAATAAGTAATCAACTAAACTGATTCATGAATAATTTGTTCTCTAACACTGTTTTGAGGAGCTAATGAGGAATAAAGCTCATTGAATTATGCACGGTGACAGCTGTGTTATACGCAGGCTGTGTGTACAGAAACGTATCTCATGGTCACGGCCTAACCAAATGAGAAGTAATTCATTGAAACATACAAACAGATTAATTAAAGGTGTGGAACACTCAATTAATCAATACATTTGCAGCAGTCTCTAGTAGGAATTAATGATTTGCAAGTCATTCTTTGGGGAAAAAAGCTGTGGTGCACCAGTTTCAGGAAGTAGCAGAATGCCAGATCAGAGATGAGCTTCAGACAACAGGATCTGGAGTCTTATTTCCTGATATTTTGGACATCTCTCCTCTGATTGGCTAACAGCAACATGACTCTACCACTGACTCTGTTTGCTCTGCAACGTTGATGTTTTATCTCCACAAATAACACAAGCCTGGAAGAGTTCTGCTGTGTGGTGGAGTTGCTAATGCTAACAGTTAGCTTCTATTAGCCAAGACATTCTCTGCTGTTTCCTGGATGCTAAAAAAAAACAACAGCCTTCCATGTCGTGAGTCAAGATGGGTGAGTCCATGAATGTTAAGTGACAGTGTGACTTTGATCTGTCAGGATATTCTAATCCTAGTGTTTCACCGTCTATTTTCTATCAGAAGCTAATGCAGGAGATAGGTGTAGGAGACTATCTTCATGTTCAGCCTGCATGAAAAACTCACAGTGACTCATAATCAGAAATAATAATTAAAAGTGTTTTTTCAGTGATCCACACCTTTAAAAAGTGGGAACTAATTACAACTCCAGAGATTCCTAACAGGATTTCTGGTTCAGAGCAGACGTTTCTTGCCTCTTCCTAATGACGTTACTGCCTTTGTGATGCTGTGTCCATCCAAATTCTGAGAATGTGCTTCCTCTGTAACAGAATGTTGCAGTAAAACCATTGCAATCAAAATTAACTCCTGTCCTTCCCGACTGCCAGCTGGCATCGGAGCGGTAATGTTTTCCCCCTCTGGTTAACCACTCTTCTAAATTCCAACCATGTCTGCCTGGTTCATTCCACAGGTTTTATGAAAAATTACTCTCCAAAAAACTGCTGCAGCAGCTAATGCTAATAGCCTGTTTCCTTCTGCTTGCCTCCTAAATTAATCCCCAAGCTGAAATTTTTTGAAAAAAAATTGAAAGGACAGAATAAGTTGGAAAGAAATTAATCTGCCCACTTTTTAATCCATTGCATCCCACTTCCTGTCATCTTAACGACGCCTAATCCAACAAATTCTCAGACAACACTGACACAGTGCTTTAATGTTTAAAGCATTCAAATCTCAGATGACGAATACGTCTGCACAGACTGCGTGCAAAAAAAAGGTGGATATTTCAAATGTTGCATACTGAGTCGTTTCCCATCTGAAAAGCTATTTGTGACTGTCAGTTCAGATGAAGTCTGTAATCACTTTGTCAGATAGAAAGTGATCTGACTTGCATATCAATACCTATAATTGGATTTCTTTGAACCCTATTGTGAGAACAATGCTGGGTATGGCGGGCAGTCTGTTAACGAAGACAACAACTCCAGCGAGGCTGCAGGGGAAACTTTTGCAGACTTTGCACACAGAAATCTAATGGAGTGATTTGACTAATCAGAATTAGCCCTTTGTTCTCACTCTTAGCTCCTCACAGATGGGTGCTTGGTGCATCACATCCATATTCAGCAGGTTAACCCTGTGCACATTTTCATTGTTTTATAATGTACAAGGAGGTGGGATAGATCTTAGTGTAAGTCAGAAGTTGATAGAGATAGTTTCAGTTGACAGAGGTGTGACCAGAGAGTTTTGACAGGGTCTCGATAATGAAATTAGCACAATTATTAAAGGTCAACTTTACTTAATATAATACATTGGCAGTGGTCTATAGTAGGAATGATTGCCTTGTAAGTCGTACTCTGGGGAAAATAAAAGCTCCGGTGTGTCTGTTTCAGGAACTACTAGAAGTGAGCCAGATCAGAGTTGAACTGAACACGACAGGATTTGGAGTCTTATTTCTTGATATTTGGACATCTTTCCTCTGATTGGCTAACAGCAATGTGACTCTACCACTGACTTGCAACGTTGATGTTTTATCTCCACAAATAACACAAGCCTAGAGGAGTTCTGCTGTGTGGTGGAGTTGCTAATGCTAACGGTTAGCTTCTACTAGTCAGGATGTTGTCTGCTGTTTCCTGGACGCTAAACCAACAACAGCCTTCCCCGTCGCGAGTCAAGATGGGTGAGTCCATGAATGTTCAGTGACAGTGTGACATAGCTCTGTCAGGATTTTCTAATCCTAGAGTTTCACCGTCTATTTTCTATTAGAAGCTAATGCAGGAGATAGGTGTAGGAGACTATTTTCATGTTCAGCTTGCATGATAAACTCAGAGTGACTGATTATAATCAGAAATAATAACAATAATTATAATGGAATGGATTTATATAGCGTTTTTCAAGGCAACTAAAACGCTTATTCACGCACTGCCGGTGATGGTAAGCTACTGTGTAGCCACAGTCGCTCTGGGGCGGTCTGACAGAGGCGAGGCTGCCATTTTGCACCATCGGCCCCTCTGATCACCACCAACACAGGCAAGTCGGGTTAAGTGTCTTGCCCAAGGACACAACAACAAATCACCCCTGGTAGGAGCTGGAATTGAACCCACGACCTCTGATCATGAGGCAACCCGCTCTACCTCCTGAGCTAAAATTATTTTTCACCACCTAATTCGTACCACACAAGACTGAAAACTAAAAAAGACAGCGACTCAGTCTCGTCTGAGAGGTACCAGCCTTCCTTTTACCGTAACACTATAATTTGTGGCTTCACTCAGACTGGATAGCTTGGCTGTCTGAGAGATCAACAAGTACATCATCCAGTGTGTTTACTTTTTGTGATAACGCCTTAAATTTACATTTACATCAGCTTCAGTCTGAGTGTTGCTGGGGTCCAGATGTGAGAAGGCCTATACTTATACACTGGTTTCATCAAAAACAAAGCATATGAGAAGTGAGGCAGACATTCTAAAATCAGGCTGCTGCTTGTGTCTGCTCTCTGATATGAGCTGACCGAATCAAAATGCTCTTTTTCAATCCCATCTCGCATCAGCAGAGTTCCATCCCATCTCCGACAGTACCGGCTCAGCCATATTTCACCACAATAGTTCTCCTGTGTTGACTCCTGTCAAACTGAATCCTGGAAGCAGTTTGATTTTTTTTAAACGCCTGAAGTCTCTCTGTCTGCTTGAAAGAATAGTTTACTCTAACAGGCTTTAGGGATGTGAGACGGCTGAGAGGAGCAGAACTGGCTTTGGGCGAACAGCCAGGATAACCTCGGGAATGATGAGTATTCCGGCGTGGAAAAGAAGTGATTCATCTGATCTGTTGTGGTTATTTTTGGTTTACATCTCTGCTGATCTGCAAACACACAGCTGAATATCACAGGTTTAAATGAGTCACTCAAAATTTAATTTAATTTGCGTTTCAAATTGATTCAGGTTATTTAATTAAGGGAAGGGCGTCTCTTTTATTATAATTCGACAACAGTTTTTTTAAGTTTAATTTTGCTGCAACACTCGTTGCTAATTGAACAAAGCCCAATAGCTATTTCCAAGGACTGATGCGGCCTTTGTGTGTTTTCTGGGTTCATGCTCAGTGTCAGGTGGAGCAGCCAGTGTGACACAATGTTAATGAAACCTTTCACCATTTGTTTACACTGTGTGAGAGTTAGTTTAACTCTACTCAAAAGCAGTTTTGTCAGGTTACCTTTAGGCTAAATGTAGTAAAAAAAATAATAATTTAGCACTTCAGATTGCAAAACACCTCATTCAGTTGATTTAAGGTCTTTTGGTCTTTTGAGTAAATCAATACTTGATCAGAACATAAGGCCTGAGCCTCAGTCAATGGTATGTTCATAATTTATTACCACTTTGAGATGACACCTGAGCTGCCAAGCCTCTCACTAAGGTGACTGGATCCAAAGCTGATTTAAGATGCTTCCTACTCACAGTGAGCTGTCTGCTCCGCTAACAGGTGACGGTGCTCATCCCGGAAGCGGTTCTGACATGCTGATCAGAGGCAGCAGTAATTGTAGTGACACTCAGACATTGCCGGAGCATCTGCGCCTTCATACTTCATTTAGATTTCACCATCAAGGCTAATGTGAGCTTTTAAAACAACTCTTTCTACAGACTTCAATCTACGTCTTGGGTGAAACAGACTGTCAAGGATAAATCCGTCTTTAGTGTAAAAAGTAAAGCGCTGCACCTACAGTTTGTGGCAGAAACATGCCGCAGGGGTTACCAATTCTATTTCAAGCACAATAACTGATGAAAGCGCTCTTTTGCTGGGTTTGAAAATAACTTGTTTGTTTTGATGAGTCTTTGCAGAAAATAATTTTTTTTTCAGGTGAAGATGAATCTTCCTGTTCAGAAATTTTCACTACAGTAACTTTAAAAAGCACAACCAAGAGAACAGGATGACTCTTTTGACACATTTTGAGCTGTGCAAATCTCGGAGCAGAATAAAAATGTCTGTGTGCATGTGGCGTTTATTAAAACATTACAATAGTTTCAGATATTTTCTGAAAATAATATTTTCTTTTTTGTAGCCTAAATCTAGGACAGCCGTAGCAAAAGATTTTACTCTGCCGGCCGGTCTAGCCACGCTCCATTGTGGCCTCAGCAGGTCTACCATTGGCCCATACAGCTTTAGGTGTGGCCAATCACAGCGCTCTATGATTGCCGACAGATATTGTGCAGGTTTAGCACCAGAGCTGCGAACGAGAAAAAATTACAAAAATGGCATCGGCTCAGGAACGGCGCTTGTTTGAAATGGCTCTGGCATCATCTGTTACGGCCCGGAGCCGTTTGTGTTTTCTTGTATTTTAAAATCTTCCTCTGTTTCTCCCCTCCTGTGTGAGAGGAGAGAAAATGCAGCACCTCCAATTTGGACTCTGCCAGCTGTCCCAGATTACAATCAGCCCTGCCACTGAAATAAAAGCAAGCCAGTCCTCGGTTTCTGGAAGCAGCAGCACAGAGAGGTGCTCTCTGTGCTGTTGTCTCCCTGGCAATATTTTGCTTTGTTAATTAGTAGTTTTTTGTGTAACAGCTGTTTTAAACTTTTAAAACTTTTTAGCAAAGAAAGCTGTTTTCTAAAGGTTTTAGCAAACTAAAGACATCGCGCGTTTATGGATGGTTTTATGGTTTTTGTGATGTCTTTTAGAGAAGTTTGCTTCGTATGACCCAGAGACTTCGTGGCAGCTACTAGTTTCCGCCGGCTTATCCTTTTGTTATTTTGTGTTCAGTAGTCATCGTTATTTACCCTTTTTGTAAATAAACTTTGTAACATTAATTTAAAACACCAGAGCATGTGTCCTCCTTTGTTACACCAGGCACCCCTAGACAGCCTGGAGTGTAACATCAACCTTGGACGATTTAGACTTGGGCTTTTCTTTGAGACATGTATACCTAGGTTCTTTATGTCTTTGCTTCTTCTTCATCTAAGGTGTACGGCAGACTGACCCGTTGACTGATTTCCGTAGCGATCAAAACGTCACATTGTTCTTTGCTCTGATTGGTCGTAGTGCATAGACAGTTTGAAAGACAACCGTAGATTCTGCCCCACAACTGAACTCTGTCTGGGTCGTGTCCAGACTAAATATTTGCTTATATAGGATGGCTTGCCATGTTCTTTTTTTTACTTCTGTAACAAAATTAACTGACCTGTCTTAAAAATAATCTTGTCATTTTTTAAAGTTTTAATAAAAGCAAATTTCCACTAAATCAATTTGCTAAATAATCTCATCTCTTGATGTCTTCACAGCTGCAACATGAGTTGGCAAAGACAACGTAAACTCATGCATACATTCACCCTGATGCCACAGACAGTGTGTAGTATTGAGGGACTTACCTTAAATATGTGCTTTCTAAACATTCAATCACAGATGTATGTATGCTTTTAAATGTATTTGAATATGACTTACAGATTTCAAACAGGAAACAGTTGGTGTTAATAGTTTCTATCCTGCTCCTTTGATGACATTTTAGAGAAAAACTGTTTGACGTTAAGAGATTGAGCTGTGTATTTGAAGGCTGGATGTCAGTAATAGCTTTATTATTGTATACAAAGCAGTAGAATTTACAATGTCTAGGAAAGTGACCCCTGAGTGACCTCATTTTATAGCCTGAAGAAAAGCTATGGATCGTTATGTCCTTTTTGACTATGCATGCATTGTTACAATTCTCTGAGAAAGAAATGGTTTCAATATAAGTTGCATGGTGGTCATCTTCAGAAGGTTGCAGGTTTGACTCCCATCTGGGTCATGGTTGCCCTCAGAATATGTTTCTGATGCCTTCTGTTTTGCAACAAAAATATGTTTATGGCTCTGTTAGACATCACCAGCATCTGTTGTAGATGCAGATAGCAGAAAGGGAGGTGTGCGTGTGTGTTAGAAATATATCTCACGAACCACTACATTTCAATATATCTTTCAGATTATAATCATCGGGTGTTCATCTGCAACTGATTATTAATGGAGCAAGCCTCAGATTGCTGCAACAGATGATCAACATTAGCAAATTATAAAATATGTCTAAAGCTATCGAGACAAATGTGAGTGAATTTTATGGAGATCTAATCTGTTGTAGTAGAGCAGCAGAGCACCTTTCTCCAAGTTCACTCCAGATGCTAACAGATCACGCAAGATCTTGTGATATTGTATCAGATCAGATGTTTTAAATATTTAACCAAACTAATCCCATCATTTCTCTACATGAAATGGTCTTATAGTTTAAAACTGAGGCATGGAAGGTGATTTACATTCATTTAGGAATCACACACGTTACTACAGCAAACTAAAAGCTGCGTAAAACTGCTCTCTTTCGTTGTCCCAATACCTCGAGTCCACAGGAAAAACCCTCTTCACGTGGATTTAAGAGTTTCATTCACACGCAACTCATCTTTTACACCTGTGTTTTAGTCGAGGTAAAGCCTGTATGGAGTCTGCCCTTGTCCTTCATAGCCCTTGTGAAATGAATTGCTTGCTGTTGGGATTTTTCTGGTCAAATTAAGGTCAAATAAAATAGATCAAATTCATTCACTTTTCTGAGGTGTGAGATATCGATTGGGGCTTGAGCACTCAAGCCTGAGTAGATGGTTAGTTGTTTTAATTTGCTCCTCCTCTCTCTGAACCAGGGGAAGTAATTTGGTTAATGCAAAAGTTTGTAGTTCCTCAGAAATATTCCACAAGACTAGATAACACACCTTCCGGTTCAGTTTTAAACCTTGAAAGAAGAAAAAGCCCATTTGTAGATTAAGAAAAGAGAGGAAGATGAGGGGCTGTCTTTGATTGACACTCAGTTGCTCCAACGTTCCCTCATGTCTTGCAGATCTCAGTGGAAGCTGATGTGTAGATCCCTCTCAACTCTGCAGGGAACCTGTTAATCAAAGTGATGGGTTAAGATGCTGATTAGAGAAGCTGATGGCACAGAGACTTTCCCCCTGATTAAAGACAAAGAGCTGAGCAGAAAGGTGACGACAACAAGTAGAGATCAGAGTTAGGGAGATGACAAGTCACCCACTCAACGCTCCCGCTAACGCCACAGAACATCCTAATCAGTCGTTATAAATGAGGTATTGTGTGCTTTGGCAAAAAAACAGAACAAAACCCATAAAGATTAAATAATCAACTACTTAGCAGGAATCTGAGAGAAATTAGAAATCAGAAACGAGCTCAATAGAAGTTAAAAGTGTCAATTAGCAGGAATAGTGCTGGGCCTCAAGGATGAATCATCAATAACACATAGGAGAAAACATGAGTCATCTCTGCTAAGCACAGCCTGAAAACCATTCATTTCATCTTTTTAACCACAAAACTCCCACAGTTAAATACAGTGAACAGCTGCAGCTATTCTTTGCTAACTGTGTATACCTTTTCTGTGATTTGAAGGACTTGTTGCTCCTTTTTTTATAACATTTTCACACAATATTTTACTGATTGTGTCACAGCTCATGTGGTTAGACAGGAATACGTGAACAGACCGTCACCTCTTTACATTATGTGGAGGAGACACGGGGGAAAATAGATATTGACAGAAACCAACATGCTTGCTTTCTTTCTGTTTGTCACGGTGCAGCACGATGGCCTGTCAATAATCTGTCAAAAATAACCTGTACTGATCTGTATTCTCCAACACAGCTGTAGGGTTTTTTTTTCCTCAATGACACAAAAAAATTTTTGTCTGTTTTCGTACACCAACTCTGGAGATGTTCTGGTAAACGTGCAGAGAGTTGGATTCATTTTCTTTTCACACATTCACTTTCACAGCAGGCGATTCTCTGCTGGAGACGCAGTCTGGCAACAGGAAACGTTCACGAGTGGCTCCAGGGTAAAGTGTATGGAGGCAGGACAGGATGCAAAAAGTTTGTTGTGTAAATGAGCGTGCTTAAGCAGCAGCATGGTGTTAATAGCACACAAGAGTCTTGATCTATTTATTAAAAAAACAGTATTTGTGTTAACATTAGCACGAACAGATTTACACTACTAATGAACATGTGGGGAAACCTCTTTTTGGATTTGGAGAAGAAAGTGCAACTCTGTTCACTTTTTCACTAATATTATTTATTTAATCACATGCCAGCACTTAGTGTCACTTTACAAGTAATATAGAGTAAGTTAAAGTTCACAGGTTACATGACAAGCTTATAAAACCACTAAATTCACAATAAAACAAGACAAAAGGGGCAGCAGGTAAAAATTAAAGGTGTCCTAGAAAGAGGTTTTTTTTTTACAATTGGAAAATTTTCTTTGACCCTCTATAAAGCACACGAAACTTTGTTGGGGCTCACAATGACCCAGGAGCCCTGATCACTGGGAAAACACAAGCCCATAATAAAGCCTTGCCATGGAAGGACTGGTCCACCCCACCCACTAGACCAGGACATGAATGTCGACGGTGGCATAGGAGTTAAGTGGACGCCCCGCAATCGGAAGGTCGCGGGTTCGTGTCCCACTCGGTCTGTCACCGTCGTTGTGTCCTTGGGCAAGACACTTAACCCGAATTGCCTCTGTTGGTGGTGGTCAGAGGGGCCGATGGCGCAACAATGCAGCCTCGCTTCTGTCAGACCGCCCCAGGGCGGCTGTGGCTACTCAGTAGCTTACCATCATCAGCAGTGTGTGAATGTGAGAGTGCACGCAGCGTCTTTGAGTGTCCTAACAAAGCGCTATATGAATTATTATTATTAAATGAGCTGAGTGCTGATTGGCTGGTCTTAACTTGATGGCTCTAGGACTACCTGAAGCTAGTAACTCTATGTTATGTGTGTGTGTGTGTGTGTGTGTGTGTGTGTGTG
>SSNS01000257.1:23060-62574 GCA_006937985.1 Aphyosemion australe
GTCGTTAATCCTTAATGAGTGAAGGGTCCAGGGCTCTCTATTAAATAGGAATAAATGTCTCCCAGGCAGAGTTGTGGAGAAAGCACCGGCGAATCGGACCAACGTTTTCCGTGATCCCAGAGCTCATACCGGCTTTAAACAACTTTATTTTTGTCTTCATTACAGATTTTAAGCTTCTCCTGTCTTTAAACGGTAAAGTGTTTATATTTTGGGGAAAACTTGCATGGAAGTGTACGTTGCGTATTGATAACAGGCTATACTGTTTATGTTGTTGCTACACAGCCACTCATGCTTGCGCCCAACGATGAAAAAGTATGTCAACAAAGATCCTCCTATTTGAGGAAAACATACGACGCAATATTGTAAATAAATGTGAGGATGATATCAGTTGTAACAAACCCCCATTTTTCCAAACTCCACTCATTTTGTTCTGTTATCATAATTCATAACTCTAATTCAGCTGCATGTATTTATTTAGTGTGTTGCTGTAACTAGGCAGCACTAACATTGTTTGTATGTTTATCATGAAGTGTTTCAGAACAGAAATTCAAGCCTCGGCTTGTTAAAGTGACACTAAGAACGAAACCCTATATCTTCCTGAATCTGTTCATCTATTGATTATTTATTACTCCTATCTAATCAGCCATGTAGTTTACACAATAGATTTTATGATCCTAGAACTGAAGCTACACTTTTCCCTTGAAGTCAGGCTTATCTGGACTCTGATAATGTCAGCCCGAACTGGTCCAGCCTATGTTGTAGTCGGATGGACAGCAAGGGTAAGAACACTTTCATCCCATCGATGTGTGGTCAGCAAACACAAACCTGATGATGTGTGAATGCCTTGGAAACAGGCTTCCTCCAGCAAGTAAATATGTCAACATGTCAGCGACTGAGTACGAAGTCTGAGTCGTGAGATAACAGGTCATCCGTGCCACCTTTGACCCAGTTTTCTGTCCCGCTCTCTTCCTCCTGCCCTTTGAGAAACTGCCTGTGTGGAAATTGGATCTTTTCATGCAGAACTATCAAGAGAGGCACCATACTTTAGGTTTAGAGTGGCTCTTTAATTATTAAAGATCAAAAACATCATAAAAGAATTTTCATTTGATGAATTTCCATCTCTCACCTAATCTAAACAATTCCTTTCAAACAAAATAAACGTCTTTCCAAAATGACTGAAATCGGAAGGATACAACTCCATTTGCTCAGATTAAAAAACTAATTCACACTGAAATCTTAACAAAGACAGTAGGAAAAAATATTAACGATTCTAGTTAACTGGTGATTTCTATGTAAGATTAAAATTCACTCTCTAATAAAAAAACAGTAAGAAAAACAAGAAAAAGACCCAAAGGTTGAATATCTAATAAAGGCAAAACAGGAATGATCAAACTTTAATTTCCCTGTCTGTGTAAACATCAGTTCCTGACATTTAGTAGGACAGATTTATGTGGAGCTAATTTCTTCATGTGTGCTACATGTCATCAGCATGTGGCCGTAGCCCGGCAGAGCGGTGGGGATTCAGAGTCACGGTGGCTATGTGACCGGTAATTGGGTCTACATGGAAATGGCTGGTTCCGTCCTCCTGACTGCTGTTCAGAGACACGGACTCCAAACTGGTCTGCTCTTGTTTTACTGCCAGCTCCCCCATCAGGCTAGTAAAATCCTCCAATTCCTGCTCTCCGGGGGAATGCTCGTGCAGAGGCTCTGATTCATCCTCGGGGTAGGACTGGGAGTCGAAGGCATGCAGCACGCGGGAAGCCTGGAGGTTCTGCAAGGACCGTGACTGAACTGAGGGAGAAGAAGACACAGTGAATAAGGTTAAGCCTCTCTGGGCACTGTATGGAGCTCTGCTTGTTATTGCACCTTTCTAAGCTTGGACCCTGCTAGACAAGTGTGTGTGTGTGTGTGTGTGTGTGTGTGTGTTTGGATTCTTTGTGAACACGTGGAACCTAATCCTGAACACATCAAAGACTTTAAAACTTCTTAAAACTCGTATAGCCCCTGTCTAACACACCACATCCCCGCTGTTTAAAGGACTTTTTCTGTTCCAAAGGGACACGGTAATCAGTGAGCAAAATCAAGGTTGATCATTTGAGATTCTTGTCTTTTTCAAAAGTCTCTCAGGTTTGAGACATGAGAGCCTAAGAGCTCTTAAAACAGGGAACTCTTATTACTTTCATTCATCCTAACCCCAGGCTATAGCCACAACTTACACAAAAACCAGTGCTGCCAACTCCTCGGAAAGGAAAACAAAACTTGGCTGTCCTAAAAGTTTCTAGAAGTCCCTGACTGATGTATTGGTTTCATTTTCATGAATGACTGTGTGAATGTAACTGTAGTTAATGCTGTGGGCTTGAGGAATAGGGCAGGAAAGACCAAAATGGAGCAAAAGGAAAACATGCTAATAGAGGTGAATCTCTAAAAATTAGAACATGGTGCAAAAGTAGATTTATGTCATTAATTCAACTTAGACTGAGAAACCATCTAAAGGCTCAGGAACCCAGCCCGAACTCAGGAAGGTTTTTAGAATTCATTAGCTGATTAGAGCTGATTAGCTGACTTTGAATCTAGAATATTAAACCTTTTCACAATATTCTAATTGTCTGAGATTTTATATTTGGGGTTTTCATCAGCTGTAAGTCATAATCATCACAATTATAACAAATAAAAGCTTGACATACCTGGCTTTGCAGGTAATGAGTCTACCCCATAGATTAGTTTCAACTTTTAAGTTGAATTATTGAAATAAATGAACTTCTGCACCATATTCAAACTTTTTGAGTTTCACCTGCATAATTCAAACTACAAAAGAACTTTGTCTTTTTGATAAATGAAACAATAAGACCAGTTTGCAAATCTTAAAAAAAAAATCAAAAATGAAAAAAAAAAATTGGGTTTCAATGCGCTTGATATTAAAGTGATGCTGATATTTTTTTAGGTTGGTCTAGCCACGCTCCATTATAGCCTCAGCAGGTCTACCTTTGGCCCGAGCAATTTTAGCTCTGGCCAACCACAGCACTCTGTTTGTAGAGACATTAGGTGGGGTTAGAACAAGAGCTGTGATGGATAAACTACAAAGATGGCGTCTGCTCATGAAGCTCGTTTACAACGGCTTAGCATCAACTTTGGACGATTTAGACTTGGGCTTTTCTTTGAGACATGAGTAGATAGAGGTACTCAAGTCCTTTATGTAAAAAAGGATGTACTGACTTCTTTTCTTCTTCATTAATGTAAGGTGGACTGCTCTGTTTACTTATTTCCATAGCGATGAATACATCATGTTGTTTGGTACTCTGATTGGTCCTAGAGCTGTCCAGTTGTGTGCAGAACCAGTTTGAAAGACAACTGTAGATTTTGCCCCTACCTCTATCTATGGGGCGTGGCCAGACTATATCTTTACATACAGGATGACTGACCAGGCTAAATTTGATCACCATCAGAGAAATTTCCCTTCCTATTTCTACATTTCTTCAACCTAATTCCCAGACACGTGAAACAGGCTGTGGGGATCTGTGGATAAAATCCTTCCCAGCATCAACTGATCCTGCATTTCTAACATTTTTTGCTGCTGTGACAGAAATGTGCTGGATTACTCCGGCCGCTGGAGGTTACTCACTTCTGACTGGACTGAAGTCTCCTTGGCTGACCTTAGTGTCTGAGAAAGGCTTGAGACTGGGGAACAGGATTAGGGAGAAGGACAGCAGGAGCACCTAGAACATAACATGAAGGGAACATTATGTTAGACAAAAAAAAATCTGCATTTCCTTGTTTTTGACAATAAAGAAAAAGTATTTTTGCAGCTGTTGCTAACAAATAAATTGCTGTCTCTTTGTGGTTGATGCAGCTTGTTGCTTTTTTTCAACATTAAATTGTTTTTTTCAGCCTATACCATCCTTACCAGTACACACGTCCCAGCCTGAACTGGCTTGTTGGATGAATTCATGACCATAGCTTGCAGCCTGCGCAGCTGCTCCATTAGTGACCTGCAGAGAGGAATGAAAAAATAACGAGGGTTTGTGAGAAGAGAAAGAAAAAGCAAAGTGGCAAAGGTAGCTTCTGAAAAGAGGAAACATCATCACAAATTACTACACCGTCAGAGAAAAAAGGAATGATTAGAAATGAAGCACAAGTCCAGCTCTATGAAGCCACTCACATGTTGCATTTTTCTAGCTGGGACACTTTTCTCTGCAGCTCTTGGTTGTGAGCGTTGCAGGCAGACATCCTTAAAAGAGAAGGACGACACGGCAGGGTCAGCAAAAGATGAGTTCCTCAAGAAGAATTAGAATAATAAATAATGAAAAAAAAAAATCTTCATCTTTGATGCAAGAAGTGAGTAAAAAATTCATTTATGTGATTTTCATTATTCAGCCACTTATTAATCCCAGGATGACTAATTGCAGCATATTTTTGAGTCTACCATCTGTCCTAAATTAATTTTACAGATGTTGACGCTTGGAATTAATTTTTATAATTATGTGAACAACAGACTGCCCAACCCTCAGGACATCATCCAACTTTTATATCGTTACGTGCAGTCTTTTAATCATTTCCTTTGATTGAGGCAATGGGGGTTATAACGTATAGTAAATGAAAAATATTAACACTGAGATAATAGTGGAGTTTAAAAATGCTTAACTCTTTATTAAGATATATATTTTAGGTAATTTAGTAGTTCAGTGCATGTTTCTATTAGCTAAAGGGACTAAAATATGCGTTGTTGACCTGCCAGTTGAAGACGCGGAGTCTTGAATCATTTTCTCAAAGCCCATTTTCAAACACAAGATCAGACTGATGAAAAAATTAATGCATCTTGACTTCAATTATTCAAGACTAATAATATGATCATAAATCTTGCAGGACTGCGGCTGCCCTGACAGATTTACAGATTAATAGGAGAAAATATTGACTTGAATTGGCAAAAGGGTGGAACAGTCACCGCTTGATGGTTCTTAAAATGTTACACAGTCTGACGAAAGAGCTTAGGTGCTTTTACAAAACCACAAAACACTTTATTGTTAAGAAATTATTTGTAAAATTTGATTGAGATGCTTAACCTGCTGAGACCTGAACATTTTTTGGTGATTTTTTTAATTTCCACTAAGTGTTTTAATGAGTAGGACATCATGGACATTTAAAAAACATTTATTGTTTTTTTAATATTTAGTTTTTCAAATTTAAATGAAGAAAAGCTGACATATCTTAACACAAATAAGTAAAAATTATTTCACTTTTTTGTTTTTGTGTGTGTGCCCTTTAAAGGCGGTATATTATGACTTTTTTCATTAAGTTATAATAGTTTTATGGTTGATACAAAACATATTTGTGAAGATCTTTGCTCAAAATCCCTCTCACGTAAAGCAATTTCAGCAGTTTTATTTTTGACAGTTTCAGTACATTCCAGAATGAGCCGTTTCAGGCTCTGTCACTTTAATAAAACAAGTTGGAGCTGGCCACGCCCACCCATCTGCCGCTCAGGCTGCTATAAGCTGAGCAGCTCCGATATCCAAGAGGGGCTCGAAGTATAGCCACTGCTCCTCAGTAGCAGCACTCTCTTGCATGTGAGAGGTGGTTCTATGCTAATTTACTGGTTTTTGGCACATTATTCCTCAAACCAAACACTGACAGAAAACAGATGGGTGCAGTTTTTCATGTTTGAAATGTTTATAGAGGCAGTAGAGACCCACATGGCAGAACAAAATGATGCAAAAGGTGAGTTTTGCATAATATATTCAGAATAAAATATTATAGTTCAACAAATCGAGGTCATTAGGCAAAGGAGGTTAAATTAGTTCAGTTATGTGTCCAGAAATGATTGTGCACAAATTGAAAATAACTATTTTTACAAAAATGCTGAATCAGTAGTAAAAAAGGCCCTTTCAAAATAAAATAAATAAATAATAAATGTATAATGCTGAAGTAGTTTTTCAGCCACAACAGAGAAGCTCAATTTCTATTTTCTTGTACCAAATAAAAATCGCTCCGCGCCCTGATACCTCTCTCCTCTCAGCCCTACTGTAAGCATCCCTAATCCCCTCTTCAGCTGATCTGGTCTGCAGCTACCTGTGATTGGTCCAAACCTCCTGTCATGTTTTACAGCCTGAAAACAAGCCAACAGGAAGCATTCAGGTTCGATACTTTTTTATTGCACTGAGCTGAAACGTCATTTTGAAAGCTTTTGCCAAGTGTTACAAAGGTGTCACTGCTGTCCCAGATTTAGGATTATTTAACAAAAAAAAAAAACAGAAGCAAACATGATCTATTTGACCAGGTGGCTCAACAATAGCAATTCAAGGTTTTTCTGTAGTTGAACAACTCACCGAGTCTCCAGCCCATCGATGTACTCCTTCTTCTTCTTCCTGCTTTCCTGGGCTGACTGCTTGTTGCGAATCTTTCTGCGTATCTTCTTCAGGATCCTCTCTTCATGCTGATCGATGGAAGAGTAAACATTTACTTTTTCAGCTCTGAAATCAAAAACCTTTTGCAGAGCCGAGCCACTGGGAGCAATTTACCTTTGTAAGAGGTAGCTGGTTGGGCAGGGTGACTCCCTCCTTTGCTAAAAGCTTCTTCTCATCCTCATTGAGAATCAGTTCCTGGATGGACTTCTGGGATGGCTGCTGGGGCTGTTGGAGAGATATGTATATTTATCTATATAAACATATACATGACACATTTCAATTGCTGCTTGATTACATTTTCTGTCTACCGACTGTCTGCAACACCTATCCCCGTTTCTTTTTCCTGCTGGAGGCTCACAGGAAGTAGTTTAATGAACGTAGACTATCAGGCCACATTCATCACCCTCATTTCATGGCCACTTCAAAGCAATTACGGTGTGAGAATCCACGCTGGATTCTGCCACTCTCTCCTTCATCTTATTAAACTGGAAGATGAAATCAATACTTCGAGTGAGCTGAAAACCAACGAGATTGAAACGTACCACAATATCATTCTGCTGGTGCAGATCTCTACTCAGCGATAGCAACATTTTCTTTGTGAGTCGTATCATTTTTATAGTTTTTATTATATTAGAGACATTTTCTCTAAAATTAGACTGATATTACATTTGTTGAAAAGTCTCCTCAATTTAATGAGGTCAAACTTAAAAAAATCAAAAAGTAGTGAATATAGAAGTTCAAGAAAAGACTCAGCATCAACAGAATATTAATCCAGATCTTCTGTGTATACGTCCTCTTGGAAAATGAATCTACATTTGCTGCATATTCAGCAGAACTTTCTAAAATTAGAATTACATTTGCATTCCAAAGGCTTTTCCGTGGGAAAACCGAATCACACACTCACAATCTGGCACTAACAAAACTAAACAACAATGTGTCTCGCATCTGCATCGAGCCAGTAAACACCCAGCTGCTCCTCTTGCCTTCTGCACCAACCTCTGTCCAACACACTCACCGGCTCCGGTGTTCCAGACAGCAGCAGATCCTTGACGGTCAGCGGAAAGCCAGAAGACAGCTGAGGTCTGTGCACATCTGAAGGATACTGCGTAATCCTCGAGTTGGCCATAGGGAAGCCGAACTCCCAGCAAGCTAAACACACAGAAGATTTAAACACACACTGAGCTTGTGGTAAAAGATGAAGAGCAAAACAAAATTTAAGATTTGAATCTTGAAAATGCATAAGATGAATTATTTTGAAAAGATGAATATTTTAAATTATTTGTTATTACTCACACCTCCTTTGTCTAGTTTATTACAACTTATTCATTGACCTACTTACAATAAAGTTCAAAATGATTTATAGTTTATTTTTGTCTTTAAAGGGATATTTTAGCCATTTTGAATTGTCTTTTGGTGTAAAGGTTATTGAAAATAGAACTATCTTACTCTTGTTGAACATCCTCAGTTAGGAGAATAAGCCTGTCGTATAGGACTGATGGGCTAACGGCTAGGCCAAACACATACAGCTATAAAGGTCTGCTGTCATCTTAAAACGGCTCCAATCTCCTAAACTTCACATCAGATTAAAATCGTTACTCCATCTTGACGCTACACTACAGAAAAAAATAAATAAATCAAAGCCGTTGAATTTTTAAAGCGACAATGTAGTTTTTACCATTAATCTCTGGAAATATCCATCTAAATGTTGTTGAAAATGAATGAAATGATGCCCGGTTGTTGAAAAATATTGGCGGCTTTGTAACATATAACCATAAAAATTGGATCTAAAATATATAGGGCGTGGGTCTAAGTCTCTGGGCAACGCCATATTGGATGCCATGTTTCCTTCTATGGGAGCCCGTGAGGACAAAATACATTTAATGATTTGTAACAAGCGGTTACAAAACTTTCGCCATTCATAAACATTGTTTTGCTGGAGGTAGAACGATCTGACGAAGAAAATTGCACTCCCAGGGATTTTTTACTCTAATTGCCATCCGTTGGTAAGGTCCTTAAACACAAAAATACTGCTTGCTTGCAGTGATTTAGGTATGTACTGCCTCCTATTGCCAGGGAAAATACACACAGTCACTTTAAGCCTCACTGTATTTCTTTTATTTTCCCGTGAAATGAGTCTAATTACAAATGGATGCATCCTGCTGCTTCCTAGTGAGTTGAAAAATCTCCTTAGTTTTAACAGGTTGATGATGGTGTAAAGAATTGCTCGGACTAGCCGTTAGCTCATCAATCTTGTGGGATGTAGGATTATTTTTTCCCAACTGAGGCTGTTCATGAAGCTCTTTGGGAAGGCAGTAATAATTTAAAATTTTACTCAGATCAAAATCACTTTGAAATGGCTGAAAATGTTAATTAAAAGATGTGAGGATGTGTGTATAATAAAAAAACAGAGTTCAAACATTTCTCAGAAGCGATAAACTTCTTTCAAAGCAAACATGATAATCAGAGGGAAAACATCATGCCAGACGGAAAAGAACAAAACAAAAGATTTTTTTTTGTATGAATTCATGAACTATTTCTGTGGACTGTTTGTTTGAAGGGAATCAATTTTTAATGAGAGTCTTTTGGACATCAATACTAATTTAATGATGTTTGTAAAGGTCATATTTTTAAAAAAGTTTATATTTACTAAAATTAATAACTAAAATTTCTTTTTATCACGTCTCGTTCTGGAGTTTTGTGTCTTACTGGAGTCGACACCGGCCTCCAGGGCCGCCTTGGTTTGTGGTCCTGTCCTGAAGCAGGGCGTGTCTGGGGGACTCTCGGGACGCTGAGGACTGTCCATCTGGTCTGATGGAGTGCCGTCGCTGATCCCACTGTCGCTGGGAGACGGAGACCACAGCGGCGAGGTGGACACTGAGTCACCTCCGCTCAGAAGTGCGTTGAGAAAGTCATCGCCTGCCCGCTCAGCTGGCTGGAGCATCTGTTGGGTGAAAAGCCGACATGCTGTCAATACTCCACCACCGTGGGATAGTGAGAGAAACGTGACAGAGAGGTGAACATGGAGGTATATCTGGATGGAAATCAGGTGAAAAATGTGAGCTCATTAGAGATGTAACAGCCTCACAAACATTTGGCTCCTGAAATGGCCAGCTGTGATGGTTGCCTCGGTCTCCTGTGTCCTCATGACGAAGAATCCCATCGTTTTTATCAAACAGCCAGTCAAGCAGCTCGGTGCAATCACAACCCTGGAATTAAAGATTCAGTAACTGATTTTAGTATTTGACTTCATCCCGACTTTATGTTGGAACATTTTAACGTAATCCTCTCTGAAGATATGATCACTAAATTGTTAAAGGAGCGTACTTTTCAGTAAATCACATTCCTAATGCTTACAGGTGTTATGGCGATCTAAAATAGATATTTCAATGCAATTTGTAGCTTTTAAAAGTCATTTTCTGCTTTTATGATCGAGCCTGAACTTTGCTCCCTGGGACTTTCCAGTTTCCTCTTCAGTTGATCTGAAGAATACAACTCACCGGTTCTGAGTAGAACTCCATGGTTTCCCTGTTTGGGTGCACCCCCCCAAAGAACTGAGGTCCAGACGCAATATCCAGCCTTGTTTCTGTTGTTTATCCGCTCCTGTGGAACTCTTCTGTCTGTCTTTGTAAAGATCCTCTACTGTATTCCTCAGCTCCTCCGCACAAAGGTCCAAAGTTGAAACTCCAACACAACACACCCAGCTGACTTGCTTACTCTGTTGTTATTGGCCAAATTAGGAGATACCAGTAATCTAATAGGCAACAAAGAAAAGGACACTCCTTAACCTCATCAGCTGGTCCATCTGGAGCCAGAAGACATGAAGTCTCCAGGGGAAAAGAGAAGATGCGTCAGAAAGAGCAAAGTCTGGGACTTCCCTTTCTTTGATAGAGTATTGACACACGGATAGCTCCGACCTTTGCCATATATTCATTACAAAATAAACACGGAGAGACAAGGTTTATTTAAAAGCCAGTCCACACAAGCCGCAGCAATTGTTTGTAAGGGTTTATTAGCTTTTGATCCCTTTGGACTAAATGGAGACAGGTTTGCTGTGGCGACCCCTGAAGGGAAAAGGCAAAAAAAAGGATTAGCTTTTGTTCTTGTTTATAGCTGCAGATCTAAGGCAGTAACTCAAAGAAGGAAATGATATGAGGTTAAACTTCCTTTGTAGCTTCACTTCATAAGAGTTAATGAGGTTTATTTGATCGTATAAATCAAATATGTTGTTTTCCTGTTTACAAGTGACAGAAAATAATCCCTTTTTATCATTGTTCTGCAGGAACATTGCATTTTTCCTTTTTATTTTATGTTACCTTTTCACTCTATTAGATGGGAAGCAGGAAAACAGAAATAATTCTCTGATTCCCAGCATCCAGAATCCTGAACAACAATAAAGCTACTACATTTTTGTAGTTTAAGACAATTTACATGGTCCCTTTTTCATAAGTAGACCCCTGGCAGCATAACTTAATGAAACAGAAGCTGCATTTTGCTACAAAGAGGCTTAAGAACAGGAATTCATTGCACAGTAGTCAGCAAAAACACAACTGCATGAAGGAAACGTCCAGACTCATGTTTAAGGGTGGACATGATTGGTGTTCTAAACAACCTTTGTCAGTCCTGTGCATCGTTTTCCACATAAACAATATAAGATGAACACTGTTACTTATTTTCCTGCTAGAAAACACAGAACATGCCAAACAAAAACATGAGCATTATTTGAAATATAAAAACAGATGAACCAGATATACAGTATATTCATTTCAAGGTAATTCATTGTTTTCATTATTAAATTTTTAGAGAGAAACACAAAGAGATACATTAGAAAAGAGATTTTTGGGGAATTGCCTGTATAATTTTGGAAATGCAAGGTAAAGCTGAGAAGTCTCTGTCTGTATTATATTAGATTTGTATCGATGTTATCAGGCACCCATCTGCAATATGCTGTAAACACATTAGCAAAAACGGTCACTTTTATTCTTCCATGCATTTTGAGATCAGATCAGTTTGCATTATTATAAACACCAATAACATCTGGAAGTTTATGACAGATCCCCTAAATCTGGGAATTGTTCTAACTTTTCAAATCTCAGTGGAGACGAGATATGAATGCATATTTGTCTTACTGAGATTAAAGCACCAAATTCTCTGGATTTGACGGGGAGATCGTTACTTAGTTTCTTGATTCTGAAAATAACTTTTAATCTCTTGTGAAAAATGAGAACTGGTCTTTGTCTGGGTGCTGGCTGTATGGGTTGTGTACAAATCTGCTCACTGAAGGGTTGTGGCTTTACTTACCATGATATTAACATAAAGCAAAAAAAGTATTGAACTTCATCTTGTCCACTCAAAAAAAGATCATTTTTTAAGCCTTAAACATAAATCCTTCTAAAAGCACCAATCACCTGTGCTGGTGGGCCCAAAGTCTTTCATTTTTGATTTAAACAAGATCACTTTCAGGACCATAAATGGCCCATGGGACTTACCTGGGACACCTTTGCCCTAAATCTCTGAGTTACCTAATGCACACACCACTAAGCACCTGAAATCCTGATTACATCACTCACTGATGTCATGTTGGTCTTTGGGATTGCAATAATTTAACAGATGTGTCGACATATATCTGCTACTGTGAACCAGCACATAAATAATTTTAGGACGGGAAACTACGTATGTCCCCCTAAAATATATTTACAGTAAAAGTCTGCTGTCAAAAAAATAGACCAGAGGAGGCGCTGCATTAAACGTTTTTCATGAAGCAGCAGCTGGTCAGAGACAATGGTTGTAAAAGGCTGTTTGAGTCTCTTGTCATGACACATTTTCATAAAAGATTTACGACATGATCATTATTGCTTTTTTATCTGATGGGTGATAGCTCCAAAGGGCAAAACACTTTTCAAATTACTTTTCAAGTTGAGTTTGAAAACTAAACTTTGTAGAAATCTTCTGCAAAAGTTTGAGTGTAAAAGAAAAAGCAGGTCTTGGTTTAAATGGCTCAGAGTTTCTGCTTTGTTCTTCTCATCTTTTTGTTTGTTTCTAAGTCGCCAATTAAAAATAAAATTCTCAAATTGTGGTTAGCATACTTAGATCATCACAAAACAGTACATTGAAATTCTTTCCAAAAGGTCATTTGAATTCTGGTTAAATAATTACATTTATTCACATAAGAAAAAAAAAGAGAAATCTTGAAATTAAAACAAAAAAACGTATCACTAAAACTGTTTTTAATCAGTCAATAAAGCCAGAGCTACTAAATAACACGCTATTTGGTCGAGTGAAGTACTTTACAATGCTCCCTATTCATCCAAACACAAATGGAAGCAATCAGGGGCATTTCAATAAAATAAAGAGGCTGAGATTTGAACAGTTAACCTCATAATTAGTGGACAATCTGCTCTTTCAGCTGAGCCATGAGTGTTTTCACTGTAATAGCACTCATTCACCTAGAAACCAGGAGAAGGGTGTTACTGAAGGGTGAAGCTTGAGTTCTATCAAGGTTGTTGCTGCAAAACAAAACATTTAATGTGGCCTGGTTCATTGGCAAGTGTTTTGAATTTCATTTTATTTTTTTTGTGTAATATGACACCACACGATGCACGTTAAAATAAAGATCCACATGGCAAAGGAATGATGAAGAATCCGGATAAAGTATCAGAGGCTTTTAGTAAAAAGTGTTCGGTTAGGATGTCCAATATAATGGCAAATTTGATTAATATTGGTTTTTACTCTCTTAATGACACAACTTGCACATATTATCCAACTCTTCAGCTACTTCTCCTCTCACTCAAAATGTCAAAAATATATTAGATCCGAGGTAAAGTTTTTGAGAAACTTTTGTTTGTTTAGCTAAATTTATGAAGAAGTAGAAATTTGCACTGTGTAGTGGGTGTTTATCAGGATTATCTCAGGGATAATGTGATTGAGCTGCTGTTGGAGACTAAATAAATGCTGCATATTTTCTATTGCCTACTTTAAATGTATAAGTAAGAATTTTACAGTCAACTAATCACAAAACAGTCTAATGTCTCAATCATGTTGGAAGGAAGGTTATATTGAAACAGATTTCCTTCTCACTTGGGTTTGGGGTTGTCTGTATTTCTCCAGAAGCCAGTAAAAGGAGCGACCCAGAAGTTATTTCTTGTACCCCTAAGAAACCACAGCATCTTATTGTTTTACTTTCAAGTGAAGAAAGCTTGAGGCTAACTTTGAGCTAACAAAGCTAACGGTGAATTAGAAACAAATAGTCATCTCTAAAAATATCTCAAGCTACTTTTTCAATTACCAACAACTCAATAATACAGTGAAATGTATTTATCTACTTATCAACTTACTGTGTATGACTCGTCATCTAGAAACTTCTGGTGCTGATCCGAGAGTGGACTTGTTTGTTTTCAAACATGGACTGCAGTACCCAAACCTGACCACAAGATGTCATTCTTATTTCATGTACCTTAAATTGAAGTAGTTGTCATATTTTGCACAGATAATGTTTAAACTTTAAGTATAAATGATGGGAGATGTATTTTGTTTTTAATAAGGGGGGACCCTGCATATATTTTATATTGGTAGAGGAAATAAAGTTAGACTATAGCGGTATATTGGATGTTGGTAAAAAGCTGATGTTGAACATACCTAGTATTTAGGAGACATTTCTTTTCCTTTCCAATCAACACACTGATAAAAAATAGTCAAAAATAAAAAAGCAACTCTGAAGTTTTAAATAACAAACTTCAGATGATAAAATGCACTCAGTTATATACGTGAATCTTTGATTTCACTTATGGGTCTCAAACCCAGAAGTGTGGAGTAAAGCCATGTCTTCACCAGAGCCTCCAGGGAGACGGTCTTCAGACTATAAAACCCTGAAGTCTGACAGAACTGCAAAAGATTAATTTGAAGGTGTCTGGAGAGAAGCAGCCTTGCATTTGACTTTCTGTTAGTGGAACATGTACTTCTCTTTTTTTATTAATTGAGTGTATGTCACATCATTTCAATTTCAAATCTGAGATTTTTTTAATCCAGTCTCTGACTCTGCCTGCAGAGGAAAACAAAAAAAAGCTAAACCGCATAATGAATGAATTCTGCTGGTGTTGTCAAGTTGATGTGGCATTTGGTAAAGTGATGATCACATTTGAATGTCCATCCCTCTCCTGTTTCAGACAGTATTCTAACAAATCATCTAAGATAAGGGTCGGATGACATTTCTAATTGGAAGTCAATGGTGTGTGTGTGTGTGTGTGTGGCGGGGTGATGATAATGAGCCTGTGGATACACCATCAAACTGATGCTGAATCCCATGTGTCGGACATAGCAGCACCTGTGACAGAAACATGTCATCATGCGAGACCTCTTATCCTCTCTATTGTGGTTGTCATGTTAACAGAAAAAAAGATTCAAACAACAAAGATAACATCATGAATCATGAATTACAACCAAAAAAGGAATAGGCAGAAGCAGTGCTTATTTTAGCCTACCCTATTCTCCACCTATAATAGGTATGTGCTATTTTTTATTTATTATATCTAATTTAATTTTCTCAATTTTTCCAGCAAACAAAAAAATCATTAATGTTTTAGAAGTACTTTTCTTATTCATTAAGTATTTGACACCTAACATATGCTTTACATTTAGGTAAAGAATACATTTCTTCAAGTAATTTAACTCATTCACACCAATAACAGAAACACTCTTTGATTTAACATTAGTTTTTGCTTTAGCACATTCAAAAACAAACACACCTCTAAGATTATAACGGTTGTCTCTTAGTTTGAAAAAATCTTCCACTCATACCCACTTTATAATATTTGCAATCAGGTGAGTGCTGCTTCAAGCATTCATTTCTGAGTCAACACCATTTTCTATCAGATTTGATTTATGATCTACAGCATTAATAAACCTAAAGTATCTTTTTTTCCTGCTTTTTTTATAATCTGCCATGTCCATGAACTAAAATACCAAACCCCAACAAGAAAAACACAAAACAGGACATAAATACATCATCTCTCAGTCCATTTTCTGCTGCATCAATTAGAATTTTTTCCAGTTCAGATAGGTTTTTTATGGTCACAACCTTCTGGTGCTCCATTGAGCTTGATCATTACTTTGCAGTTCCTTGTCTATGTATCCTGTAATTTTCTGTCCTTCTTGCTCACCAGGAGATCTCTGCATTTCTCTTTGTCAGATGTTCATTCATGAACACTCTTGTGCCCTTATGGTTCTTTGCAAACTTCAACAGTTCAACTTTGTTTCTTATTCACAAACTGAATTATTATCTTTTGGTTTTTGCCTATTTTTTGGGAATTGTGTAGCATGCTATAGTGGTACTGCCAATAGAAATACCCTTACTGCTGAAGAACTTGTTTCTCAAGTGACAACAGTTCTTCCGTTGGTGCGTCCTCCCCTTATTGCCTCCAGAGGTTGCCCTTGCTGATCTGATGATCATAATTTGCGGTGAACATTCAAAACCAGTAAATGTGTCAGGTGTGACATTCTGGTGAAAATGTTGTGCATTCATGAAAGCTGTAATTGTTTTTTTCATTAAAACTCGTTTTTGTTTGGTAATTATTCAAATTCAGTTATCTCTGACATCCACAAGAGCTGTACTTCATGTAATCAGGTGGTTGAGACAAATACATAAAAACACCATCTGAAGTGTCTATTAGTGCAGCTTTCAAGTTTAAAAAGTAGCACTCAAGGTCTGACTCGAGACCATTAGCAGATCAGAGGAGCAACGAGACAAACATCTAATTGGTGATTATTGTCTGTTGTGCCTTTGGGTCAACATGAAGGCTGAGTGAATTCCTTTGATAGGAGCTCTGTGTGATGTCCAAAACACCTCTATTGTCTGCGTGTGAAACATGAAAAACAAAGAATATCAAGAAAAATGACAGAACAAGGTTTAATTATTAAACCTATAAGATTTACAATCACTGGATATAAAAATAATTATTTGAAAATGTAGATATATTGCTTAACAGAAATCAGTTGCTTGTTAGATACTATACATGTGTCTAAGAGAGAAAAAATCTTTTATTTCTTCTCAATTATCTGGTGTTTCCAACAGTACAGAGTTTATTAATACTAATATTAAAAAAGAGGTTTTATAATGAAATATATTAAAATATCTTTGAATTACCATTCAATAGAATTATCATTGAAAAACCTGTAATTGAATTTTTTCTTGGTGACTCAGTTTTGTTCACAGACTTATTAAAAATGTGAATCTGAAAAACAAACTCCCACATGGATGTGAGTGGTTTGACACCTACGATGCAATACCGCCCCCTATGGGCCACACAATGAAAACTAGAAATATGATTGCATGGGTTTACATTTCTGATACTTTCAGTGTTTTTTTATTCTTCTATTTGCTATTTTGACTCCCTAAAATATAATTGTTGCATCTATTTTCAAATAAAATACCTCATATTTATTGGAACATTAATAAACGTTTGATTGTTTATCCTGGAGTTCTCTTGTTTGGACGTCTGGCAGACTATTATGGTAGAACACCCCCATCCATCCATCCATCCATCCATTTTCTGTAGCCGCTTATCCGAGCAGGGTCGCGGGGGGCTGGTGCCTATCTCCAGCGGTCATCGGGCAAACAGGCGGGGTACACCCTGGACAGGTTGCCAGTCCATTGCAGGGCAACACAGAGACACACAGGACAAACAACCACACACACACACACCTAAGGACAATTTAGAGAGACCAATCAACCTGACAGTCATGTTTTTGGACTGTGGGAGGAAGCTGGAGTACCCGGAGAGAACCCACGCGTGCACAGGGAGAACATGCAAACTCCATGCATAAAGACCCCAGGCCGGGAAGTGAACCCATAACCTTCTTGCTGCAAGGCAACTGCGCTAACCACTGCGCCACTGTGCAGCCCTGAACACCCCCACCCCCTCCAATATATATTTACATATGTGTGTGTGTGTGTGTGTTAGGATATTGGTCATAATTTATCATTACCTAATTCACGCTTATTCAATTTGCTGATGCTTTAATCCAAAGTGACTCACAATTTAACCTAACATGCATGTTTTTGGCCTGCAGAAGGAAACTAGAATACTATGGGGAATTCCATGCATGCACATGCAAATGGAACATGCAAACTACATGCAGAAAGGCTGCATTTGACCCTATGACCTTCTTACTGTGAGGAAACAGTGCTACAAACAGAACTGCGATGCAGCCAGTTAGTGATGAATCAGAGATCAGAAAGAGTGGATCAAAACTTCCATCTGGTGGTTTGAATGTGTAAGTACAGGTTTAAAATTCCATCCATCCATCCATCCATCCATCCATCCATCCATCCATCCATCCATCCATCCATCCATCCATCCATCCATCCATCCATCCATCCATCCATCCATCCATTTAAATCCGCTTATCCGGGACCAGGTCGCGAGGGCAGCAGCCTAAGCAGAGAGGCCCAGACTTCCCTCTCCCCAGCCACTTGGGCAAGCTCTTCCGGGGGAATCCCAAGGCGTTCCCTTGCCAGCTGAGAAACATAGTCCCTCAAGCATGTCCTGGGTCTCCCTTTAGGTCTCTTCCTGGTTGGATGTGCCCCAAAAAACCTCTCTAGGGAGGCGTCCAGGAGGCATCCTAACCAGATGCCTGAGCCACCTCAACTGGCTCCTCTCGATGTGGAGGAGCAGCGGGTCTACTCCAAGCCCCTCCTGGATGACCGAGCTTCTCACCCTATCTCTAAGGGAGAGCCCAAACACCCTGTGGAGAAAACTAATTTCAGCCGCTTGTATTCGTGATCTCATTCTTTTGGTCACTACCCAAAGCTCGTGACCATAGGTGAGGGTAGGAATGTAGATTGACCGGTAAATCAAGAACTTCGCCTTCTGGCTCAGCTCTGTCTTCACCACGACAGACCAGTACAACGCCCGCATCACTGCAGACGCAGCACCAATCCGCCTATCAATCTGCCACTCAGTGGGATTGCGGAGATCTTCTAAGTACTTCGCCAACTAACCCACAACGTCCCGAGCTGAGGTCAGTAGCGTACAGTCCCCACCATAAACAGTGTTGGTAATGCACCACTTCCCCCTCCTTAGACACCGGTTGGTGGACCAGAATTGCCTCAAAGCCGTAGGAAGTCCTGCTCCATAGCTCTCTATATAAAGACTGCTGCTATATGTTATTTGTGCAAAAACATCTGTATGATTGCAATTACTAGAATGATCTCAAAATATATAATTTCAGTCAAGCTGGCAATAAAATAAAAATGTAAAGTTGGGACAGGATTACTGAATGCTACTGCTCTGAAAGTATAAAAAAAGGAAAGGTAGAAAAAAAATGCTGAGCTTTTAAGGTCACTGTGAGTGGTTAAACATCAGGAAACACATGCCAACTTGCTTTTTCTTAGTAGAAAAGATCAATATCAAAGACTTTATGCTACTTTGAGTTAGGAAACCTGAGGCCTCCAGAGCAAAGGTGTGGCACAGCCTGGTCTCATCACATCACATCAGGCTGCTAAGTCACTGGTCTATGAAGCTGTCTCCAGCGTGTCATGCCATCATAACATCACACCCTAATTTTCTTTAACAACACTTTACAGTTGAACAAACTTGCTTTGCAATGCACAGCCTGAGTACAGCAGCGTATCAGGCACAGAGGGACACTTTAATTTCACATCCCTTATTAACATACGACTACATTTTTAGAATGGCACCATGCCTGCCCAAGCAGAATGGAGCGTCCTCCTGGGAGGTTCTGATTTAGGGATTCATTCACTGCATTCAGCTCATTACAAGATGGTGTCTTTCATTTGAAACCGTGTCCTTATGAACATAGGTATGTTTTTTTCATTACGTTGGAGAATAATGTTCTATTTTAGACAATTACAAAGTGTGAGTCTGAACTCTACACTGACAACAACTCAGACAAAGCAAAAAGGATTCCCATTGTGTGTGTGAGTCTCCCTCTGGTCCTTAAAAGCCTCCCAAGCTGAATAGATCAAACCAGTCTGCCTCCCAGTGAGGGTCCAGGCTGGTTAACAAGCTGCAGAATAAACGGCAGCAAGTTAAATTGCATGTAACTTTTTAGTTCGCACCAACAGTGTGACCTTTATAGATTTCTTGTCTCTGCCTTGAGCTTGTTGAAACACTAATGGCTTTGGTCAATAAAATACCATGAACTGGAAGTCCTCAATACCACCCTCCCCTACGATGACCACATCCCTAAAAATAGCCACCGAGCCTCCCTCCAAGGCTGCTGAGGCAGTACCATGACAGCTCACTGTAGTCTGATTCAATATGAGCCGCTCTGCACTTGTTTTTTTTAAATAAGAAATGTAAGTGAGCCAACATGCTGAGCCATCCGCCGATGGCTTCGACTCTAGTCCCTGCCAGCTCCCATTCAGATGGCCGCGCCACATTCAGCAAGAACCTTGCCTCTTTTAATCAATACATGTATAGCAGAGTGAATAAAACACACAATACCACTTTGAAAACAAACTGCATTATTTTGTTTTCAGCAACATGAACTTAGAAGGCTTTTGGAGGTGCTGCTGCTGCTTTAAAGAATTACATCGCCATTTCAGACGTTTACAATAAAAACACATCGTGTCTGTAAAAGTGCCACCCACTGCTTTATTGACAGGCAAGGTCAATGTGTGCTCTGGCTTTCTTCTATACTTCTACTTATTGTGCTTGAGGAAAAGAAAGTTGAATTTAAAGGTGTAGAACACTGAAAAAACATTTTTTAATGATTATTTCTGATTATAATGGGTCACTCTGAGTTTCTCATAAAGGCTGAACATGAAAATATTCTCCTACACCTACCTCCTGCATTAGCTTCTAAAGGAAAATAGACGATGAATCTCTAGGTTTTGAAAAGCCTGACAGATCTACGTCACACTGTCATTTACATTCATGGACTCACCCATCTTGACTCGCGACGGGGAAGGCTGTTGTTGGTTTAGCATCCAGGAAACAGCAGAGAACGTCCCGACTACTACAGGCTAACCGTTAGCATTAGCAACTCCACCACACAGAAAAACCTCTCCAGGCTTGTGTTATTTGTGGAGATAAAACATCCACGTTGCAAGTCAGTGGTAGAGCTGTATTGCTGTTATCTAATCTGAGGCGAGATGTCCAAATATCAGGAAATAAGACTCCAAATCCTGTTGTCTGCTGCCACTCTCTGCAGTAGAAGACTTGTCCGTGCTGATCCAATTCAGGGCATTTTTTGCCCCGAGTACAGCTTGCAAGGCATTCATTCCTGCCAGAGACCATTGCAAATGTATTGATTAAATTAGTTTCCCACACCTTTAACCCAGCCAGCACACATAGGTGGGCCCCATATGGGATCTATAAGGGCAAGCCATATGGGTCCCAACAGGGTTTGTCCGCGGATTCCACGGTGGCCCCATGGGGGTTTGCCCAGAAAGATTTTTGCTCACATAGATTTTAACGGGCCCTACATGGGTTTTCAGCGGGTTTGACTCAAACACCGACAAACCCTTGTGGGGCCACCACCAAACTCTATTGACCCATACGGCTTGCCCATATAGATCCCATATGGGGCCCACCTATGTGTGCTGGCTGGGTAATAGAGTTGAGATTCCCTCTTCCCCCCTAACTCCCTTTCACCAAAGAAACAAAAAAGAAAAAAAAAATTCAAATTGATTTGATGCATTTTCCCAAGCTGATCATCCCAGTACCAGCAGGCCACATGAAGTGATGCCATGATTGCTTCTTAGCTGTTCTCAGAGCAGCAGATGAGGCAGCTGAAGGCAGGTCTCTTACATCTTGGGACAGACACTGGGAGGTTCTGAGAGGGACACCCTGTGATGATCTTCCTCCACAATAAGAGAAGCAGCAGCAGCAGGCAGCTGTATCGATTCACCTTGCAGCCTTGATCCTGCTGTCACAGACAGTATATCACTTTATTTAATCCACTGTTAAATAGGCTGTAATTAGAAATGTGTCCAGCAGATGTGTTTTATTTAAAGGGTGGGTTGTGACTGAGCTGGAAATGTGCCTACATTGGATTGCATTTGTTTTATTGGACTCATCCTTTTCCCCTTTAAGTACTTAAACCGGAGTGATGCTGACTGTGTCTGCAAAAAGATGGAAAATGATGTAAATAAACACTCTCATGGGGTTAAAGCCTGCAGGTTTTATGGGAAATAATTACAGTATGTCACTAAGTGTGGATAAAGTTTGTTGGTCCCTTGATAAGCTGGTGACTGACTGATCATCTCTACTGCACATCTGTAAAATAAAACCACTTTCAAATTCCAGATTCCAGTCAGAGATATTTACTACTGCATATGTTTTTTTTAAATATGATATTCTTTCAAGTAGATCATTTGTATGCATAAATAAAAATGATTAATTGATTTAGTGGTGATTCACTTTTCACAACTTTTCATTAATAAACACAATTGCCACCACAGAGGTTTTAAAACACTTTTAAGTGTGTGTGCGTGTGTGTGTGTGTGTGTGTGCCTGATTGCAGCAAATAGCTTGAACATGGCAAACAATAACATCTAGTAATTTAACCTCTCTATTTAATGTAAGTGCAAATAAAACATTTAATAATGGAGCAAATAAATGAGCTATTTTTGGATTCGGTTCACCAATCATGTTCACTGGAGATGGCTGAGTTAGAACTAGCATGCTAGGCGACACCCCCACTAAACTGGCTTCATAAAAACATAGATCCAGTAGGAGCTTGTAGTCCCCTCACCCCTGTTAACATTCAGTTGTCCGGACCGGGATGTAACCCACCTGTTCCCTTTGACTGATGGCAATAAGGCGAGCCTTCTGGTTGGCTCATGGGTCTCCTGACTGAAACAAAAATGAATGCAAGTCAGTGGAGCCATAAAAGCAATTTTCTAATCCGCTTCATGCCCTGAATCACGTGTTTTACTTCAATGTAAGTGAAAAATAATTATGTGTGTTTCGACTTTGTCATTTTATTTGAGATGTATTTTCTACTACTACTACTACTACTACTACTACTACTACTACTACTACTACTACTATTACTGCTATTACTGCTATTACTGCTACTACTACTACTACTACTACTACTACTACTACTACTACTACTAATATTACTATTACTGCTATTACTGCTGATGCTGCTACTACTACTACTACTACTACTACTACTACTACTATTATTACTACTACTACTATTACTGCTATTACTAATACTATTACTACTATTACTACTACTACTACTACTACTACTACTACTACTACTACTACTACTACTACTAATGATAATACTATTAAGGTAACCAAATAAAATAACCGTAATGGTGTGCTGTTGTCTTGTTCATTTACAGATGGAACACATTTAGTGAAGTTCAGAATCTTCTTTCCATTAAAAAACCCTCTACTAATTTAAACCAGGGTATTTTGGCCTCATATTAAATCAAATCATAAAATATTCTTCAGCATCATTCTGACTTGTCTAAGCTCCAGTTTACTACAAAACTGCATGACTCTAATTTTCCATGATTCTGTTATTTCTAATGCTCTTTTCCTGACCAGACCTAATAAATGTTATTTCTTTTGCATAATTAACTTTTGTGTGATAATTTTCAACCAACTCTGTATATTTTCCTCACCTGAACATTGCTGTGATTGACAGCAAAAACAGCACAGCTTTATTTAGGCTAAACCCCTGAGCTGATGTGTTTATTTAACTGAATTGTCTCAACTGAGAGTTTGATTCAATTTCAGCCACGTGCTCATTAAAGCTGTACACGACGTTAACAGTAACAGTGTGGAAAAGCTTATTGATCTCCTCTCAACACTCACTGTGGACGGATTCTTTCCTCATTCAGATGAGAAAACCCTCCAGACCTGCAGACATGACATCTTCCTCTAAAGCAACAAAATATACCATCAACACCTTCACTGTTTGACAGTTTTCTTTGTACATCCCTTAGAGGATATTTTAAAACTTCATATACTTTTAAAATACTTTTTAAATCAAAAACATTTTCACATTTCCCACTGTTTTTCTGTTGTTGAGTATTTTCCATTGTGTTGTTTTAAGCATTTTTATCAGAATTTTTGAAAACAAAGTCAAAATGTTTTCCTTTCATATTGTGGAAAGTAGCAAAAATAGTTTGTTTTTATCTTTTGTTGAGCCTTAAGTGCAAGAAAAAAAGCTGAAGAAACTGTTTTTTATGTTTATGTTAATGAATTAAGAAGAAAAGTCCTTTCATCTGTCCCGTCATGATGTCAAAAAGAGAAACAAAATTAAATTGAAATTTTTACAACCTGAAAGCTCTAATAATGTTTTTTTTGTTTGCCTTTTGTGGAAGCTGTAACCTGCATCTATAAAATCTCAGTAATTGGATCAGATTTGAATTAGTTTTGCATTTCACAGCTCAAGATAAAAGTGGGCTGTTTAAGCTTACTTGAGTCAGAAAAAGTACCTTTAGAAAGCATGTTTTATCATTAAGTCATGAAGTCATTTAAAAAAAGGATTTCATTAACAAAAACAAAGAAAAAATGCTCTAAAAATACATCTTATTTCATTTTCAAAAAAATCTGGAGATAAAATATTTTGTCCTTTTTTTAAAAAGATTTTTAAATATATTATTTGTTAAAAATCTCTTCTCTCAGAAAGCCTTGATTTTTTAAAATATCAATTTAATTTTTTTTGTCTATCTGGGCTTCCGTAGAATTTCTGAAGTTCCAATCCTGATCAAGCTGCTGTTAATAGTAGTTGACGTTCCTCCTTGTCACCACTGGGTGTCGCTCCAGAGCGTCTGATAGCGCCTCAGCGCGCTCATTCCGCCTCCATCGCCCCCTCTCCCTGCTCTTTCTGTGTGTGCGGGTGCGTTGTGTGTCGGATAGAAAGTCAGCCTGGTTTCCAGCTGAGTGCTTGCTCTCTCACAGTGTGTATGTGTGTGTGTGTTGTCATTATTATCCACTCTGCTCCCAGCTCAGAATGGCCAGATTCACTCAGACTGAAACAAGAAGGCAGCACCATCCACAGCAGTCCCAGCCCGCTCACTCCAGCCTGGTTTTCACCGGACCGGGGGCACCACCGACCCACCAACCATTACTACTAATCCCACATCAGCACCAGTACCCTCAGATCCCATTTCCGAAACCCATGAACGGGTCAGAACCCATTTCAATTCATCCGGAGAGCGGCAACATGAAAGACCAAGATGCCATTAAGCTGTTTATCGGGCAGATACCGCGGAACTTGGAAGAAAAAGACCTGAAACCTTTGTTTGAACAGTTTGGGAAAATCCACGAACTGACAGTTCTCAAGGACCGATACACCGGCATGCACAAAGGTAACCCGAGGACCAGCAGCTTAATAATCAGTCTGTCAACTGTACGTTTTTCTGTGTGTAGAAATATTTACCTCTTTAGGTTTTTACCTCGTTAAATCTTAATCTGAGCGATCCCCACATTTTATCATCTTGATTTTTGCTCAGAATGTGGATATCTATCCAAATTATGATCGCTTTACGCACAATACAAGTTTAATCCAGATTAATCCCACATTTTAGAAGATCCACTGGAGAAATAGATTTAGAAATAACACGGATGCTTTCATCCAAGCGGGATTTTCTTCTTTGTTTTTATTCTAGGAGTATTTCCTTGACGCGCTCCTAAGTGGGGCAGACGCGCTCGGAGAGATGCATTTTTTAAAAGCCTCCCCCTTTATGCCAGTCCCATCCTTTTCGCATCATTTATTCATTCATATGATTTCTTTAACATCTCTCCATGAGGGAGTGGAGCGGCCACGGGCGCAAACCCGTCACAGCTTAAATCTGTTTAATTCTACTACGTCTCCAAAGGGCGCGCGAGCTGTCACAAGATGACGGACGTCGCCACGGAGATCGTGATGCTGCGCTCCCTCTGCTGAAATGGAAGGCTGTGAGGGAAGCAGGGGGATGGAAACCCACCCAGCTCTATATATAGGCTGCACGGTGACAACTTCCATCTCCCATATAGGCCGAATAAAGTTGCTTAGCAGGAATCTAGCCTATTGTGTGCAGATGGAACCCAGTTCACAGCATCCTCCCCTTCCCCATCCCACGCAGGGCACACGTCATCATCATCATCCATCAACTGTTTCACACAACTTTATTATTTCCAGAGATTTCTCTCTTGAACACACATTTATCTGATGACTGCATATTTACATTTGGTCAACAAGGGAACATGACAACTATTTCAGGAGGCATTCTTTAGGATTTTGCTGATTTTCTCAGGGTTAAAGTGAGAGTTGAGATGTTCTAGTGAGTGAGTGTTTTGAAGTTTATGAACAATTTATCAATTATCTGTTGTAGATGCAGCATTAAACAATGTCAGTTTAAGAGTGAAACGAAGCCAGAAGAGCTAACAGCTGGATTTATGTATCTAAAAATAGTTTAAAGCAATTTTTCAAAATAAAAATAATCCCACTGTTTAAGAACTTGGCAATGCTGTTGGTTTCACAATACAAGATATAAATATGAAATTCGGACTGGAAATTTCACAGCTCTTCTAACTGGTTTGGACGTGTCCAGATGAGAGACAATGATTACAGGAAGATGCTGAGTTTGGAGCATCCAGGCAGGAGGCTGAGAGGAAGACCAAGAAGGAGATTTAGCTAAGTAGTGAAAGAGGACATGAGGTTAGTTGTTGTGATGGTGGAGGATGCAGAAGATAGGTTTAAATGGAGACAGATGATTGGCTGTGGCGACTCCTGAAGGGACAAGCCCAAAGAGGAACCTGAAGAAGGTTCCATTGTGAATCTCTGTTTCTTTAAACTGAGGTTGATCATATGTATTAGTTGTTCATATTTTTTTTTTTTTTACAAAGAAAGATACTGAAATATATACAATCTAAACCATCACTTCAAACATTTTTTTAATATTTATGTTTTAGGAATAACTAGAAATAATTGATTGTGTCATGCAATCATTGAGACTGTTAAAAGAAAATGGGTAACACTTAACAATAAGGATCTCTTTATTAACAATACTTAGTGCATTATTACACATTAATAAACAAAGGGTCCCTTTATTAAAGTTACTTAGTGCGTTATTACACATTAATAAACAAAGGGTTCCTTTATTAGGGTCTGCTTAGTAATGCATTACATAATATGTTTAAGTAGTTGTTATCACTACATTTATTAGTTTATTAATGCTTAATAATGCACTAAGTAAAATGAATAAAGGGACCCTTATTGTAAAGTGTTACCACAAAATTCTGTTTCCAGCTCCTTATTGAGTCTTCATCTTGAACTCATGAGGGTCGTTTGGAGATTATTTCATTGTTGCTGTGACATTTAAGACTGACAGATGACAGTATACAGCAATAATGTAAATGCCATTTGGAAACACGCTGAATGCCAAGCATGAAGTTTCTGTCAAAAGATGAAAGCGAGATTAAGAGAAACAATTTGAGAGGCTGTCTGCAGCTAAAACCAGAGTGTCTGTCTCAGTCACAAAGTGTTGAATCTTTGGAACGTCTTAGAAGGCATTTAGACGTTGATGCCAGTTTGTAGAAAAGGAAGATTTTTTACAGTGTTTATATGAAATCATGAGTTAATATAATATAATATAATATAATAAATGTAGCTATAATTCTGTACTTTTTTTCTATTTATTTCAATTAAATAAAATTTACAGCATATACATATATATGTATATGTAAAAAAAACAAAAACAAAAAAACAACAATAAGAAACACTACATTTTTGAACGAAAAGGGGCCGGAAGAAGAAAATATCTTGTATTATCCGCCCCTTGTTACTTAGTAAAACTAACAAAAATGCATTCCATCATTCATACACATATACATTATAATCGCATCCTGTTCTAACAATTTAAGTCTCGCTGACAGACACCAACTTAATTTACATTATCATAACTTCTTTTACTTTTTATATAAGCTATATGTGACTTCCAGTTTAGATCTTCATTTAGTATAACTCCTAAAAATTTGGTTTCTTTCACCCTTTGAATTTCCATCCCATCTATTTTTAATGATGCATCAATATTTGCTTTGTGCCTAAACAAAATAAAATTTGTTTTATTTAGATTCAGTGTTAATCTATTTATATCGAACCAGGTTTTAACTTTTATTAATTTGTTATTTATCACTTGAATAACTTCATTAATGTCTGATCCTGAATAAAACAATGTTGTATCATCAGCAAATATAACTGTACCAAGTTGTTCTGATACATTTACCAAGTCATTTATATATAATATGAACAAATTAGGTCCCAGGACCGATCCTTGTGGTACTCCATAACTAATATCACTCATTTCTGATTTGGTATTGTTTATCTGAACAAATTGATTTCTATTTTCTAGATAACTTTTAACCCACTGGTGAGCCACACCTCTTATTCCATATTGATATAGTTTTTGAAGTAACCTCGAATGGTCAATAACATCGAATGCTTTCTTTAAATCAATAAAGACACTAATAAAGTAGTTTTTATTGTCTATTGCTGTTGATATTTTATCCGTTAATTCCATTATTGCCATATTGCTGTACTTAATGCAGTTTTCAAAGGCAACTTAATGTGTTTTTATGTAATGCAGGTTTGAGTCTGATTAGCTCAGTTGTTTCATAATTAATACAGCAAAGTGTTTGCTTGATTGTTTTGTTGAAATGTTTATTTCTCATATTATTATTTTGTATATCCTATTTAAGTAGAAGCCGTGAAAAACGTTTTATTCCAATGATTGAGATGTACTCTTTACCCTCAGTTAGAGTCAGTATGTTTTATTCAGGTTCCACCAAGTGTCAGACTGAAAATCAAGTCGTAAAAGATACTCACGACAAAACCAAGCTCCTTTTTAAAGATTAAAGATAAAAATATATTTGAAAGTTTTATTATCATGAACATTTGGATTATTTCTTGTCTAAACACGTCTAAATGCCGCTGGATGAGATCTGCGATCCTCAGGCAGAACTGATTCCAAATGCTCTTTTCAAAGTGAATGTTTACCCTCATTCATTAACTCACAAACAACTAATTAATTCGAGATAAGTAGAGTTCAGCCAAATTAAATGTCCCAAAATGAAACGATGCCTGGCTGCACAATTAACAATAACTCTAATATGTCAGCGATCGTTTCTATTTAATCATGCTATTAAGCAGAATGGGATTATAGAATCCTGATGGAAAGACGGGGACATTCCCTCGGACTCAGATGGACAGTGGCGCTCACACACACACACACACACACACACACACACACACACACACACACACACACACACACACACACACACACACACACACACACACACACGTGCGTTCAGTCATTTTGATGTTCTTTCCATCCACATTATTCTCTGTGTGTTCAGTATTTCCTCTTTCCTTGTGCAACTATTTTTCCCCTTGGTAATCCACGGGGGAAAACATGGAATTAGTTTGTAAAGCGTGATAATAATGCATGGCCATAATAACTTGACTCGAGAGGATTAGCAAATGCGCATTGTCTGAAGCAGCAGTCTCTTGGGTGATCAGTTGGTTGCCTCCCTAAACAGTGGCTGCCTCTCCCAATTAAAAATTCAGTCTAGTCTGCCTCTTCAAATGATTAATTCTGCCCACGCTGTCGATGGCCTGCCAATTATTGTCGCCCAACTGTTATTAATAGGTAGAGGATTTCCTGATGTTGAATTTATCACCACTGTGGAAACTTCTCCCTGTGGCTCTAATTAGCCAATGGTTATAGCGCGTTCAGAAACACTTTTAGACTTTTATGCATATATGCAGAGCTAAGGCTGTTTTTAGTCGACTTTGTGCACAACTTCTTTGTTTCCTTCTGTTTTGCATCTGATTTGTTCGTTTTACCCAAATTACCATTCCCTGCCTAAAAAAAGTGCATGTATTTATGGAAGACTAATGTCTCTGGGCAAATTATACCCAGTGATTGCCCCGGTGCAGTTAAGTAACATGCAATCAAATGAGAGAGAAAGAGCATTTATGATTCATCGGAGCAGACAGACGGACACACAACCCCTGTGCAGTTCCAATCTGCTGGCCAAGGCAACCCTGATATCAATATTAAGCTTGTGTCGGCTATCATTCTGTTAATGCATTTATAAATGGAGATATTGCCGTAGACCACAGCCAAGCAGAAGCACATTAAATCACAGAATAATCTGATAAAATATTTATTCAAGTTTTTATTTTTTTTCATCTCTCTGAGCCAGTCTGATGGAAAGGGTTTCTCTGACTTGTCCTCCCAGTAAAACTGAGCCAAGGGAAGAAAATGAGAATAATACATATGATGTGCACAAATAATAACAACAACATGGTATTTTGGGACTGCAGTTTTCACCAATAAGGCTGTAGAGGTTGCGACATTAATTAAATTAAGCTCTGGGATTGTGAAAGCATCTTTTACCCTTCTTTAATTACAAGTGTGAGTCCATCTACGCGTCCCCATAAAGTGTGAGCCTTATGCTGGGTGTCAAAGATCATGGCTCTGCTGTAGGACAGCATCCCCTCTGAGGAAACAGATGGGATAAACTCACAGATCATAGACAAAGCTGTAGATGTGGCATGGCTGGTACATACACAACACACTGCTGTTATTACAGATTTAATTATGGGATATTATCTTTAGTATTGTCATGGGAGTGTGTTCATATGGGAGGTGGGGTGGGCTTATGGTGACAAAAGATCACATTTTAATAGAATTGCACATTGGCAGTGCTTTTATTTTATATTCCTTTGGAAAATAAAAACACACTAATGCCTCTAAATGAAGCTGAACTTATAAATTTGGGTATATGTAGCTGGATTTGCTGGACGTGTAGCAAAACTAAAAGGTCTTTTACTGGAACAAGTCTGGTGAGATCACAAAGCTAAACAATTAAACATGCACATCACTGATTCTGCTTGTTACCACATTTATGCTTTTGACTTTATCCAGTTTTACCAAATTGTATTAATCATATTTTTAATATTCAGGCTCAGTTTTAGAATGTTGATTTCCACTTGACATTGATTGTTTGTGAGGGAATAAGGGTGGGACCAAATGTTTCTGACCAAGTGCCAGTGTGCTTAGAATAGCTTCAAGTAACAAGTTTGGCTACTCAGACCTGTTATTCAAAGATGAGGGTTCTGGTGGATTAATGGATCCTGACAAGATACAGAATTTAGGGACAAATAACAAAAATGTAACTTTTAAGAAGACACAGAGCTAAAAACCTCTGGAACAATAGGAATAGCCAATTAGCAAATATTAGCTAGCCGCAATGAAATGCATTAATTTTTATTAACGCGTTAAGTTTTTTTGAATTGATTAATCATAATTAACGTGTTAATGGCACATGTAGTAGTTTTAGTTTGCTATTAGCACCCCCTAGAGTCCGTTATTAATTCACTGTCGTAAAACCAAAAGTGAAACTCTTCTGCTCCTGTGCGTTTGTCTTTTTAACACCTTAATCTAACTGCTGAAATGTCTCCTCAGCCTTCATTAGTGTCTACAGGAGCGGTTCATCACTAAATCAAACAAATCAGCTGTGTTCATGATCTAAAACATGCAGGAAACATGCAGGAAGCAGACTGCAGCGCCAGGCATGTCAGCTCCACTTTACTAAGTCAAACAGAGCCCAGACTGCCACTCTGAAGTTGCAAGTGTGGTATTCTGTCCACAGAGGGTGGTGGGAGTCCGAGTGACATTTCATTAACCCTGTAAAGGATCATTTTAGCACATACTGGCTCAAGAAAATGATTTAAAAATATGAAAAAGTTGCATGGCTTTAAAAACCCACTCCTCAATTATATATATATGTACACTCTTTTTTTCTTTTCCCCTGTGATAGTACTGGGTCTACCCACTGGCAGAAGAATTATGCCCCTATATGCATGGCCTTAAATCAATATCACGGTATATTGAGGAGTTCACCTCGATAACGATAGATGAACGATAACTACATCTATGCGCAAAAACAAAAGTTGTCCACTAGACGGGGCTGTCACGTGCATTACGTTGAGTCACGTTGTCATGTGAGTCGAGGTGGTACAGCTTCTTAAAGGAACATGAACGTCCCCAATCTACACACATCTTTTCATTTTTTTATTATCAAATTTATTGACATGGAGAAAATTATATTGATTCGAGTCAGAAATTTCGATAACAATAAATTTTTGATTTACTGTCCAGCCCTAGGGAGAGTCAACATAAGCACTGCAACATATGTTGTTAACACACACGCACGCATACACATTGTTGTGCCATGTGTCAAAGGTTTTGCCATTTATTTTATGGTTTTCTACACAGCTTTAAATTATTAGAGATTTTGAATCTTCTGGACTTGAAATAAAAGCTGTTTGCTGCATCACGGCCATTTCTGTCGCTAGAAAAGATGCAATTGGTTGCAATAAACCGTCATTGCAATACCATTGTGTGCAACATCTATATGGCAAATATTTGGATCCCAACAAATCATGGATTGTTATGATCAAACTGAATTTGCATGATAATTTCATGGTCTCTCGCTGCCCTCCATGCCCACATCTGGTTTAGAAGATGGAAGCTGAGATGCTAACACATACAGAAAGTGTTCTCAGCAATATGTCTCAATGTTGTAATAACAGAACATAAAGAGAGGAGTGAGGAAAATCTGGGTTCATCACAACCAGTATCGTCGTTGTGATATGCAATAATAATATTGCAAATTATGTGCATTTTCTGGCTATTTTGTGTTGATCACATTTGCATCCCAATGAGATCTTGGTTCTGTTCTGCTCTGATGCAGACAGCCTGACACTGACGGTTGCTCTTATACCATTTTCTAAAACTGTTATATGAAAAATAAATTCTCTACGTTCCAACTCGATATGTTAAAACAAAGGCAGAAGAAAATCCACTCCTGTAGTTTTGTTCAGTGACTTAACGTAACAAATGTGTAATAAAACCTCTGTCGGGGCCTGTGAGGGAAAGCCACCGAGCCATGCAGTAAAAACACTCGCTTTGCAATCTTTAAATATCTGTAAATATTGTAATAAGCAACAAGGCTATCCTCATAAAAGATGCAGCAGCTCAACGGGTGCTGACAGGCGCTATGGGTCTTGACTTCAGGATGAGGAGCACTGCCTCACCCTCTCCCTGGCTCGCTGTTGTTGCTTTCCCAAGGAGATTGGCAATCATGGAAGCCGACAAGGAAGCGCGGAGCTGGAAGTTAGCGTTTCCACTCTAGACTCACCTGACTTTTATTCTCTTTACACATCTTTCTTTCTCCCTTAACCCCTGCCTGAGAGAGCCTTCAGCTGGATTGATTTCCTGCTCCAATGCAACATTTATTGTAGCTTGCAGTATATATATTTCTTTTGGTGTGTTGAAAGTGCTGTTAGTCTGTAACCTTTATGGAATATGCTTGTTTCTAATGGGCGCCTGAAGCTAAGGCAGCTTTAAGGGCTATAAGGAAAAATCTTCAACTTTCATGAAATGTGCATCCTTGATAATCTTGAATAAATTAAACCAATTAAGTTCTCTGTGACCCAAATCTTTCTCCTTTCTGCTCCTCAAAATTCATATACGTATCTTTTTAACGACACGCTCTGCGTTTCAGATACTGAGGAATATAAGATGCGACTTAAATATAAATTAATCAAAAACTGCTCCGAAACATCAGTTTGCTTTTAATAACCGGTGTGTGAGCTGAGTTATTTTCAAAGTGGTGTGAGTCACGTTAAGGTAAGAGTTGGCAGAAGCGTAGGCCCGCCGCCTTCTCGCTCCTGCACAAACGTTAGAGCTATTCTCTAAAAGTCTAAATAGAGAGGTACAAGACGGTCTATTTTGTTTGCATAGAGTGCTGCTACCAACAGAGCGGTGTACTCCTCTTATGGGGAGGTGTTTAAAGGCACAGAGGGAAAAAGAATACCGGGAGCGAGGCAGGAGGGGTTGGTGGTGCTTGCTAGGAAAGCGTGAGCTCTTTAATGTTGTGTTTGAGCCTCGCCGGGAACAGATTCATTTTTGAAGGAAAATGAAATAACAAGGGCGAGGAGAGAAGCAGGAGATTTTAATGCTATGTTTTGTGATAATCCCTCTCCATTCTGGAATGGTTCAGGAGAACTCATGCGATAAAGCCTTGTACAAGCCTGGGAAATAATAAGTTATTTGTCTTGCCTTATAGTGCTTTGCCCTTGGAGGGCTCGCTAACCCCCATGTTTTGGCCAAAAAAACAATCACAGATTAGTCAAGCTGTCACATCGCTCTGATTGCCAAATAGTTGAGCCCTTGATGCTGGCGTGAATGAGCAATGCATGCATGTCGAACATGTATCTGCCCGAGAGTGCATGTAAACACAGCGTTTTGTGGATATGCCTCGGCACTGTCGCCCAATCCTTCTCTGTCATCCGGCCCAGTTTGACGCAGAGAGGAATGGGACGGGATGGACGGCACATGTGTGTGGCGGGGCTGGAAGTAAGGCGAAGGACACGTGGCACAGAGCGATGGATGTAAGGACGGACGGATGAGTGGATGAGGGGGAAAGATGAAGCGTTTGTCAGAGATGCAGAAACAAATGGCAGCTTTTATTCTGGAGGCGCTGGGAGAACAGAGTGATGGTTCAGCTCGGGACTCAGCGGACGAGTGTGACAGGCCGAGTGGTAATTTGGCACGAGAGGTCAGGATGCATGGAAGGAGGAGGGGGAGTAGCAGAGATCAGGTTTGGCAGATAAAGTTATCACCAGAAATAAGTGGAAGTTGGAGAAACCATCTTGTGATTCATCATTTAAATACTCTGGCGCTGATACTAAAGCCACCCTTGAGGAAAGTGTGAAGATGTAGCAGCTCAGCATGGGTATTAAAAGAATTTCCGTGGTAGTTTTGTGGTAAAATAGGTTAAGCTGGCATCGCTGCACCGCTGGCATGACATCACCAACACACGGGTCTCACGCTCCGCTCTAAAAGTGGGGGAGACGAGGCATCAGTGGGCAACGGCATATCCCCTTCCTCATTCACAGCATCTCTTCTCTACCTCCGCTTAAAACTGTGTCACATCATTTCCATCACACCATCATTCTCACCTAAAGAGGAACACTCTGGCCAACAGTTTCTGTTTAGACTGTTAGAGACTTCGTACTGAAGATGTGTCGCTCTTGTTTGCATTTTTTCACTCGTGTGTTTTTGCATTTCACTTTATGTAATAAGAGCAAACCGTTCACCAGATAGTGCTCAGAAGGAGAGACTATCTATCTATCTATCTATCTATCTATCTATCTATCTATCTATCTATCTATCTATCTATCTATCTATCTATCTATCTATCTATCTATCTATCTATCTATCTATCTATCTATCTATCTATCTATCTATCTATCTATCTATCTATCTATCTATCTATCTATCTATCTATCTATCAGCTAGCATTTAGCTAGCATTTAGCTACCAGACAGAAAAAACTTGCAGAGGCATAGAGATCTACCTGCTTGTTTCTTGTGTTAGTACGGCAAGCAGTTATGTAATATAACATTAGGATTGAAACATATGGCAGACCATTTGTGTGGCTTTAGCGACTAACCTAGCTGAGAAATTTGGTGTGACCGCTTCATATTTATTTTATTTTATTAGACAGATCTTATCCATCCATCCATCCATCCATCCATCCATCCATCCATCCATCCATCCATCCATCCATCCATCCATCCATCCATCCATCCATCCATCCATCCATCCATCCATCCATCCATCCATCCATCCATCCATGTGTCAGCTAGTTAGACAGACTCTTAGAGGTAATCATTAGTCTTTTTCAGCTCCACTGACAACATGAGAGATAAATAAGTAAAGTCAGAGAACTGGGATCAGCACAGCATATGATATATATTTGGCTTTGTGGAGGTGTAAAAACTGAATCCATGTGTTGGGAGTACAACATGTAGTTTTAAATTCAGAGTGAAGGCATGATCTGTAAATTTAGATTATTTTTCATTAGCAGAGATGCACCATAGGTTTTAATCAGGAACGCTCTCTGGTTGTGAAAAAGTTAAACATGATGTACATGAAGGCTGCCTCCCAACCCCGCCATCCCAAAATAGCAGGTAGACCGAGTGTTTCTGGCTGTTCTGTGGAGCTTTCCTGTGTCTCTGCATGGTTGGTTTATTTCTAACTATCTTCCTTTACTGATCAGACCATTTACACTGACTGTTTCTGGGAGAAGGTTTACGTTGAAGCTGGCTTGCTGCCAGAAACAGGTTTCCAGTGGGAGCATACACCTGTAGTCAGTATGCTGCAAGAGATAGAGATAAACAAGGCAACACAGAAGGCCTAGGAGAAGGTTGGGAACTGTTGCAAGAACTTTTTGTGTTATTACTTCCTCTTACGTTGGCAGTGATAAACTTGCTTTTTTTGACTAAAATATGAACAGCTTTGAGAAGATTTGGGACAGATATGCAAGAAGAGATGTGTCTTTCCTCCTCATCTCTTTCAACAAGTCCATCCGAGCAGCATTTGGGCCTTTGAAGCAGCACCTTTAAAGGTAACTTTCAATTTGTAAAATCAAAGACACTGAGAACCTGATGCTTGGCAGTCATTTTGCAGCTGCCAGTCATCTCTGATTGTGGATTTGCAAAGATCCATTGATCTGCCTCAAAAGCTGGAATCTCTTTCACCTCAGGGAAGAGGACAGGAAGCTAATAACATCGCATCAGTTTGACATATTGCACTGAACTTGTGCTCTACCGTTACAGTTTGAGACAAACAGTTGAGTCAAGTGAAAATGTTTTTATTATTTCCTTTTGTGTAATCCTGTTTGTTTTTGTAAATGGCTGTTCCACTTCATGAAGAAGAGGAGATGCAGTTTTCTGACTTTGAATCAGGCGAGGGCTTAGTGAAAGTTTTATTGATTTGTGTAAATCCCTTGGCTGGGGCCGACTTGGAGCGAAGGAGGAACGGCGAGCTGTTAGAGACGGCACTTGGCAGGTAAACTCTTGTTGACCTCCCCGAAGTAACGCAGCAGGAGGCAGTAAGTGTGAACCTCCACATTATTTACAGCCCTGAGAAACTCCATCCATTAACAGTGTCAATTAGCCTGCTCATCCAGGATCCCAGGCTGCAGATGTCTTTATAGATCGGGCCATTGCTTTAATAGCATAAGGCTACAGAGTGGTGGACGATGCCAAAGAGACAAGCAGTGTTGGGATTCTTTGTTTTATATATGAACTAAGTTCAGTTCACACATTTTAAAATGAACTAGTTCAGCACGTAGATCATTATTCACATTTTTAACCTTAGTTCACAGATCTAAATATTAACTAGTTCATTGCAGTGAGCTATTAACCTCAGAATACTGGGATTTTCCAATTTATGCCACCTGTTCAATCCACGCTCGTACCCAGCTGCAGTTTTTACCCCTATAGTATATTCTCAATAACATGAGGACAAATTTATTGTTTGAATTTTAAATGAGGAATTATTAAACGTGTGGATCTCTTGTTTAATTAATACATTTGCTGTGGTCTCTAGTAGGAATGAATGCCTTGTAAGTCATACTCTGGGGAAACAAAGCTCTGGTGCTCCAGTTTCAGGAACTAGAAGTGAACCACATCAGAGGACTTCAGATGATCTGGAGTCTTATTTCCTGATATTTTGGACATCTCTCCTCTGATTGGCTAACAGCAACATGACTCTACCACTGACTCTGTTTGCTCTGCAACGTTGATGTTTTATCTCCACAAATAACACAAGCCTGGAGGAGTTCTAATGCTAACAGTTAGCTTCTATTAGCCAAGACGTTCTCTGCTGTTTACTGGATGCTAAAAAAGACAACAGCCTTCCATGTCGTGAGTCAAGATGGGTGAGTCCATGAATGTTAAGTGACAGTGTGACGTAGATCTGTCAGGATTTTCGTCTATTTTCTATCAGAAGCTAATGCAGGAGATAGGTGTAGGAGACTATTTTCATGTTCAGCCTGCATGAAAAACTCAGAGTGACTGATTATAATCAGAAATAATATTTAAAAAATGTTTTTTCAGTGTTCCACACCTTTAAAGTATTTGAGGGAGAAACCAGGCTGAGGTAGGAAACAAGGATGTACCTCAAAGTGTAAAACATTAAATATTAATAATCTTTTAATTAAGTCGTATTTAAAGTTTTGTGAATTAATTTTCTGAGTTGTTTCCCCAAAGAAAAAGAAAAGTTGTAGATTCTATGATTGAGTTTCAAGATTTGATGCTTCCCTCGTATTAATGGTGCATTCCATTTGTACTCAGTACCTGGGAATTCCAACTTCCGAGAAGGAAAAAGCTACTGGAACATCCCCCAAAGTCAGATATTCCACTTGGAAAGTTGTAGAATGTTACATGTAGTTGTTTTTTCTTCCAAGGTAAATGGAATGCACCATGAAGCCAATTTTTAACAGCAAAAAGTGGACGCCGCATTGACCACTACTGCCTATAGTGGCTGTTTGTGGGGTCTACTCTTTATAATATCAAAGGTTAACAGGATGTTTTACACTCGGCTTTAGCTCCATAGAAATCTGGAGCTCTCGAACTTTGAGAGAACGCCGTTCATAAACCCGTTCACAAACGCCAGAATGATAAAATACGAGCGAGTTCATGTTCACAAAAAATGTTCAAAAAACGAACGATCGTTCAATGAACTCGTTCAGGCACAACTCTGGACTAGCAGTGTTATCACGCTGCATACCGAAGGAGCTTCGGCTGACCTGGAGCATGGGAAGTTTGTTGCAACTCATAATGCACCTTCCTAAAACGAATATGCTGCCTAACAGCAATCTTAGGAACACATTTACCGTTTTAAACGGACTCACATGTAGTTAAAAGTACATCTGTCAGCTTCTGACAGAAAGCTTTTGAGCTTGAAGTGTGCCCGAGAGAACTATTTTACCTCAGCACCAAGCTATAGATCATAAGTGTGAAGGTGTCAGAGCTTATTTCCATGCACGCCTGTAACGACTTCTTTGCCCCCGTATCGATCCTGAATTATGTGCAGTGCCTTCAGATTAAATTTACTCCCATTTGTCGGAGTCATTAGGCATTACATGCTCAAACGTGATCATGTATACATCCTGTAAATAGACACACAGACACTCCTTTGGGATGCGCTGCAGCCTATGGATCTGTTTGACTGATTCTTGGAGGATAGTGTAGTTTGTGTGTGCGAGTAGCAACAAATCAATGGATGAGGTCTCCTGCTTAGGGGTCAGTGAGGATACCAGGGGGGGTGAGGGGACTAGTTCTCGCCCTTGTGATATACGCTGATGCTCCTCGTTGCTCTGCAGCATTCATCGTCCCGCAGATTATTGCTCAAGGTGATGGGATAATGGGATGGGGTACTGTACGGAAAAGAGAAATGGAAGGGGTTTGGAAGCTTGATGCGGCAGATAAAGGGATAGGGTGACTGATGAAGGAGTGATGGAGGGCTGTGCCTGGATTCATGGTCAGCAGATGTTGATTGAGCACAGTTGCTGGCTTCCTTTAAGATGACTGTCTGGTTTAATTAAGGTTTACAAGTTCTGCCAGGCTCCAGCTTTTATTATACCATCATTACAAGCCCATTTGGCCGGGGCAGAGAAAATATTGTTCCTGGAGCAATGACTGAGAGCAGTGTGTGAAGTTCCTGCCAACTTCAGCTGTTCCTCTTTATTAAACTTCTTTGTCCTTTATCACATTGAACAGGGGCATTCTTGTTTGAGTATGTAAACAGATCTAGACTGATTATCCACCTTATGGTCAATCTGTACCACTGGACCTCCTGCCTCCAACACTGGCAATGATTCAGGTCATCATTACATTGTCTCATTATTGAGAATATGTGCGCTTTAGCTTCTGTTCCCACTTAAGCTCCCTTGGAGCTCCACCTGGCAATATCTGATGTAAGCAAGTAATCCATCTACCGTGATTGCATTTTCTAAAAAGTGCAAATGATGTGTGAGGAAGCAGGTGTGATCGGTGCCAGGACTGGCTCTCGGGGGTTACGCCACAGCCACACTTTAGGGCCAAGGAAATGCCACAGTGACGAGTTCACAGTTTGATGATGCACGGGGGTAAATTATTCAATTGGAGCAGGATGCTGCAGAACGGAGGAGCTGAGCAGATTATCAAACGTGGAGGAAAAGAAAGAGGTTGTAGCTTAAACCAGGCCAGTCCTTTTTGATCTGCGTTTACTTTTG
>SSNS01000257.1:76771-94271 GCA_006937985.1 Aphyosemion australe
AGGAGAAATATTTTAAAACCTTTCCAAACTAGTTAACGCTACGACCACAATTTTTGGAGTACGTCCATAAATTATAGCTCAAAACGGAGGAAAATCCGTCAGCTTTCATCCAGCGCAAGTCTCATTTCCCTCGGTTCTACGGTTCTCTCAGGACACGGCCTGAAGTCGAGCAAAGTCTGTTTTTGGCCCTATTCTTTTGAATGGGGGGAGGAGGAGACGTTCCTGAACTTTCCAAAATCGTACCTCAAGTTTAACCTGTGATTATAGAAAAACCGTAAAAGATATCAAGAAGCAGAGTCATTCGAGAATAGTTTAACTTGTTCTGGGTTTGTTAAAAGTTGAATGAAGTCTCTAAGTTGAAGTATGTTGAAGTAGTTAAAGTTCAAAGAGCTGAATGGATTTAGTGAAAAATCTGAAGATTTGAAGGATTTCCCATTCATTTCAATGGGCTGAAAAATCGCAGAAAAAGCTGAATATCTCGGAAACGGTTGAAGATATCAATACCAAAAGTCATTCCCGGAATGACCTGAACGAGCTGAACGGTTTGATACCAAACTTGTTGAAATAGCTGAAAAATTGTTGAAGAAGAAGCGGTCCAAAAAAGTGTACGGAAGCAGAATAATAAGAAGAAGAAGAAGAAGAAGAATAATAAAGAGAAACAGGAAAACAATAGTTTGAATGCTTTACAGCATTCAAACTAATAAAGAGAAACAGGAAAACAATAGTTTGAATGCATACTGCATTCAAACTAACTACAAACTTGCAGCATATTTTCAGTTGTTTCATGTATCCTGCAAAATTAGCCAAGCAGGAGGCTAGAGGGCGTTTCTCTGCTTTTATGCACTGCATTTGAATAATTAGCAGAAAGACTTAAAACACATCTCCTCTTTGAATCTGAGTGTCAGAATGTGTGTGATTGGATAGTAAATAGTAAGTAAAATGTTTTTATTTAGCACCTTTCTCAGGTAAAAACCACAAAGTGCTTCACATCAAAATGACAGAAACACAAGACCTGAATATGAGAAACAGTTAAAATTAGAAGAAAATTTGGCTAAAATTAACTTTCAAAGAAAGAAATGAAAAAGTAACAAGGTTTAAAAGCTAGATTAAAAGGCCATGTCTTTAAAATCTTCCTAAAACTGAATCTGCACTACTAAATGGCCAACACACTCAGTTCTTGTGAACGAGTTAGGATCTGAGATGAAAATCCAGCTGTGCGCCTCATCCTGAAGCTCTTTTCCAAACCTTTTTTTTTGTATTTTTAGTAGCAACAGCAGCTTTTTGCTGTTTGAAAAGATCATTTCATGGCTCCTTTTAGCTCTTATGACTTATTAGGAGCTCTTCCATCATGAGGGGAACCATTTGTGACAAGGCTGTGACTAATCCAGACGACCTAAGTGTTTTGTGATTGGCCTAATGTACAAGCACAAGGCTCCATCCATTATAAGCACGGATGGAAAAACCAAGTGAAATGTGTAAATGTAACTCCTGAAAACCCAGATAAAAGAACCGGTGCAGCAGAGACCACGGCTTTAGTGTCATCTCAGTGTTCCTATCCGCAATAAAATTGACATCCAGATGAAAATCCTTTGATGGCATGTTGTCCTTCAGGAAGCCTCCCTGTAAATCAGCACCAGAGAGAAAAGGAAAGCATGCCTCGCCTCCCATTTGAGCCATGCCCACTAGGGGTGCACTGACCGATCTATCAGCCACGATCTCAGGTTTTTCTCAAGATCGGTGATCGGCCAAAAACTGCGATTGGTGCACCCCTAATGCCAACTTCTCTTGTCAGTGCAAAACCAAATAAATGTTTAGTAAAAATAATGATCATATCTTGGTTTTAATGGACCAAAATGCCATTGATTAAATCAACAGTTAGTTTTTTTAAATTAGTAGTTCACAAACCAAGAGGTGGATGCTGCAATCTCCTGGTTTGTGCAAAAAAAACATCTGTTGGGTGACTTCAACCAGATTCTACTGATGTTGCCTGAAGCCTGAGAGAAGTAGACAACCAAACAATACTCTGATTTTTAAACAGACATGCTTAGTGTGAGCAAAAAGGTAATTTAATCTTTCATTATAACATATCTAATATGAACAGAGCTCTTCCTTGTAAGTTGACCTTTATGCAGGCTCCATCATTTGAGAGAGCGGCATTCATTAAAAGTGAAAGTTGGCATGTATCACTAGTAAGAAAGTAAGTTTCCTTCCTTCTACATCTCAGTTTCTACACCCCCCACCTCCATCCTGTCCATTCTGTGTCCTCCTGTCCTCCCCCCCATTCCCACTGTTCCACTGTGGCTGCTCTCCCTGAGACAGAGCGTGTCATATAAATGTAACAGCCAGACGTTGATGGGTGTCAGGCTGGTGCTGCTCTGCTGTTCCCTTCAACTCTACTCACACGTACAAGCATTAATGCTCCGAGCTGCAGCCACACACAGATACAACACTCGCTACGCACAACTTTTGTAGCATGCCAGTGGCGCTCAAAGTCCTGCAGGCCTGTTTTATTTAAATGGAGCAGCACGAACTTAAGGAGAGGAAATATTAACGATGTGAGATAGTGAAATGCTGCATCTGGTGTTAGTTTGTCTGCCTCCCACAGCTCCTCGTGTCTTCTTCTCTTGCACCTCTGTTCTCTTTAAATCTTTTGCAATATGACCCCTGTTGCTTCTCTGCTTGACGGTAAGTAGTTTTGCCACTTGTTTGTTTGCAAATCCTGCTTGATATGCACTTTGCCAGGGGCTATGGTTTAATTAATGTAAACTAGGAACTCTTCAGAGATGTTATTTGAGTTATTAATGTCCACATTTTGTCATAAACCCCCACAATCTCGCTGTTTTGTTGGGGGCTTTCATCTGTGCCGTTACTCATCCGTAGCTAACATTTAACGCCTGAATCCAGTTGGTGCCGAAGCTCCAGAATATTGCTGGACTTATTGCAAGCGATTAACTCCACACATAAAAGCTGCTCTACCAGGAAACCCTGAGTCTTACTCAGAGTTCACAAACAAGAACCTCAGCCAGAAACAAACGATGAATTTGCTCACACGTGAACTTCATTACATTGAATGTGTTTTTAGGGAAGTCATCGGGAAGGTGTTCAACCCTTGGGTTTGCTCTAATGGATCTGAATATTTCTTCTTTATTTTGCTTTTCTTTTGAACAAAGAAGGTCAGAACAATGAAAGATGTGCAACCTGCCAGAAATATGAAAGGAAATTAGTTTTTAGTCAAATGTTTTTTGTTTGGCAGTAAATCCTAAAGTGAATCAGTGGAACTAGCAACATGGCTACCTGTGTGGATAGATCCTACACAGCAAATTCAGCATGCTCAAACACTGTCAGAGTTGATTTCAAGACTTTTAAAGTGTCTATATGGGTCCACACCAGTAGGAGTTAATTTAACTCTTTTTGGAGAGTTGGTACTTTAACTCTGATTTAGTGTCAAAAACCAACTCTTCTGGAGTTGACCATTTAACACTGGTGTTAGAGTTAGTAACTCTAACACCAGTGTTAAATGGTCAAGGTGTTATAGCCGCTTTGAGAGTTCACACTTAGCTTTTCAGGAGTTATTTTGTCCAAAATGACACCTACAGAGTTGATTAGGAACCACTCCTTTTTACACTCGGGTTTGACACGTGTTAGTGTTACATATCAACTATGTAACTCTTTTTAGTGTTAAATAAACTAGTCTTAGTGTTAAATTGGACCAACATCCCAAAATTAACACTTTTGAATTTGCTGTGTACTAAAGATGTGCTGAAATCTCCTGCAATATTTTCCTGATGGTTTTCATTTTTGCTTTGAGCTGCTTGGTGATTTAGATGATTGTAGGGAGGCAAAAACAACACTTAGCCATTTTTTCATGGGGCCTCAGTAGCATGTGGGAGAAAAACATTTTGGCTCCTCGTCCTATAGTCAGCAGCCTGGCCCCATTCCTCAAGCAGGAGATGTTGAAGGTCAACCAGTGTGGTGGGGTTAGTTACTCTAACACATGCAGCTATCTAAGAGCTGTAAATCAGAGTCTAGTCACACATCTGTCACTCGCTCAGACCTTTCAGCAACAGGAGAATATTACTGGGGATGTCAGAACTATCATTTTAAGATGCTATTTTTTGAGATGCATTGGTAACAAGGTTCCCTTTCTTAATGTTACTTAGTGCATTATTAAACATTAATAAACTATTAAATAAAGTATTAACAGCTGCTTAATATTAATGTTAATATTAAGTAATGTATTAATAAGCAGATACCCCCTTGACCCTTTGTCCTAACCTTAAGGACACTTAATAGTTAACAATACTGCAAACATTATTAAAGGGATCCTTTGTTTATTAATGCTTAATAATGCACTAAGTAACGTCAATAAAGGGACCCTTATTGTAAAGTGTTACAATAATGCAGCTGATTCCATGGATGCATGATCATTACAAGCTGTACCATGTAGTAAAGGTGACTAATCAGGCTTTCAAACACTAGAGTTTTTGCAGCAAAGAAAACACCACCCAAACCTAAATTCCCTTAAGCTTTTCAAATGGTTTGTTTCATTTTTCTCATCTCCTTTAGTTAAAAGTGACAGCAGCGTTGTGGAGTTGAGTATTGGCCACTAATGCAGAAATAATGGGAGTAAGAAGACAATTAGCTTTTAGTGCTCTGCACGGTACATGGTTACAAGCGGAGCTGGCTGCGTAGTAGGTGCTGCGGTGTCATAATAACATTTTGTTTTTGACATTTTGGGAAATGTTTACCTGCACCAGCTTCTGTCTTTTTCATTTTTAGGTAATCCCTTTTGTGTAAAATTATGAGTAAATAAATTATTTAAATTATTAAAAGGATAAGCAGACTTGTTCAAAGCATTGAGTTTTACAAAGAGACCATTTTTCCTCTAAAACTGACTGATGTTCAACAGTATCAAAGAAAAGAGGGATTTGATTTTAACAAAGCAACTAAAGGCGAGAGTTTTTGTTTTTCTATTTAAATAAACCAGCTTTTATATCTGCCTTATGACTCAATAATATCTTATTTTTGCATCTGTTTGGAAAAGTTAGCATGGAATTATGAAGCTAACTTGATGTAAACAATTTGATCTTTCTAGAAATATGACCCTGTTGTTCATGTTCAGTCTCCATCAGGTTAATGTATCACTAATCCTTCAAAGTGAAGATTATATTTATCTGTCACTGATTTTTGATTAGTCTGTAAAACAAAATTAACACTAATACATTTTTTTATCTTCATTTTGATCATGAATCATTATAAACAACATTTGTGTATAACAACAAAATTATAAATTCATTTTGTTTAATCTAATTTTATTGTAGTTTGTTTAATGTCATTTTGTCCAGCAAAAAAACAACAACAACTAAACACACACATAAATAAATTTATCAAACAATTCGTACAATAAACACCATACACTAGGGCTGGGCAGTAAATCGAAAATTTATCGTTATCAAAATTTCTGACTCTGATATCTTTTTTCCCATGTCAATAAATGTGATAATAAAAAAAAATGAAAAGATGTGTGTAGGATGGTGACGTTCATGTCCCTTTAAGAAGCTGCATCACCTCGAGTCACATGACAACGTGACTCAACGTAATACACACGACAGCCCCATCTAGTGGACAACGTTTGTTTTTGCGCATACATGTAGTTATCGTCCATTTATCGTTATCGAGGTGAACTCCTCAATATACCGTGATATTGATTTAAGGCCATATCGCCCAGCCCTAAAATATAATCCCTTCATGTTGAAAAGGAGTGAGAAGAAGCATACACTTGTTTAATCCCACTTCTTCCCTGTAAATTCTCTTTTGCCATTTATTCATAGCTTTTATAAAATAACATGCAAAAATATGGAAATAAACATAATTACTTGTTTACATAAAGAGTCAATTTATTTTATGATGCTGTCTGCTCAGGAAAAGTCAGTAAACCCAGATTCAAGAATAAAGTTTTAGTACTCATTTAAATCTTTAAAAAGTTACAATGTACAAAAGTTATTTGCTGGATTTCCTTTAGATAAAAACATCCAGTTGTCCTAGATTTACTCCACTTATTAAACAGTAATGTGTTTAAATAGCTTCATCTTCTTCTTGATCATCACGAGTTTGTTCTCAGTGCTGCTACCCACAGCCTTGTTGAGTGCAAAAGTTATAGGGAATTAATTATGAAGCAGCTGGCAAGATATTGTAAGTGTGAATTCATTTTAATTAAATTCTCTGAAAAGTAAAACTTCCATTTATTTATTAACAGGAAAGAGCAACTGAATCTGGGCCATGAGGGTTAATTTAATTAGTAAATACTTATTATCCATCATGTTTGTGTGAGTTCTGATGCTAATATAGACACACGTGTTGTCACACACACAAACACACACACACACCGCTATTAGGGTGTGTTCTCGGACATCATCGTCCACGTCCCCTCGTTACACATTAGCAGCTGAAAGGAACAGTATGGCCTAATGGAAGTGTACTGAAGTGAAATATAGATTCCTGCAGTGAAGTGTGATGGGAACCTCGGGGACACGAGTGCCTGACATGAGTTTGGCCCCAGAAAAGGAAAAGCTCTGACAGTTTACCAGGTGTGTGCTGCTCGACTTTATTAGCTGTGTGTGTGTGTGTGTGTGTGTGTGTGTGTGATAAGCAGCCAGCTCTTTATAGACAGTAAGGTGGAACGAACATGTGCACACGGCAGCTTGTCGTGATCACAGGCCGCCCACGACACCAAGCTCTAAATATATTAATTGTGTGCTGCTTTCTGCTACTTTGTTGCATCTTTCTATTATGCAACCACAAGTGCCACTGTATATTTGCGTGTGAGCATGTGTTGAGTTTAAAAACCCAAACGTCTCTCTTTTGTCTGAATCCAAGTGAAATTTAATGGTTCCCGTATGGAATCCAGGCCCGCAGTGGAACCTCCTACAACAGCTGGCGATGCTCGTGAGTGTCACAGCTCTCTACACAAGTCCGCAGGAGATTTACTCCACCCAGCTTAGCATCATGACAAAATCCTGCTTCTTTCACACTCTCCACTCCCCCCCACCCCCAATCCCTCACACCCCCACTCTGCTCAAACTCTCTGTCCTCTCGCCGCCACTCCTCAAATCCGCCACATCCAAGAAATAATCCCAGGCACTGCAGCAAGTCTATGCACAGAGAAACACCCCTTTTCTGTGCTATTATTGTGCACAACAGTGATTGTCTCAGAGAGGCATTGGTGGAAATGTGTTTGCTGCACGCATTCACTTCTAGTATTAGTACTTCTCGACCTGGAGGGAGTGTAAGCGGCTGGCAGTGATTCAGGAGGCAGGTTTATGGTAATAGCACCCACATTAAAAACCCAATGGGAGCAGAGAGATTATTCTCCTGCTCACATGTGGGCTCCTGCAAAGTCAACACTTGAAGTCGATGCTTTCCTCCTGTTGATTGCCTCAGTCTCAACTTCCTCCTCTTTTACTGTTGTGCTAACTTTTTCTCCTTTTGCACATACCTGCACGGTTAGTCGGGTGAGTGCACTTTGATGCCTGAAACGTTCTTGTGCAGATGACAGCTTCCATTTATTTGTATGTATGTTTGTGCGGCCTGTGATAGCAGCTCAGCTGAACCATGACAGGATGTTTGCAGACTGAGGAGCACAGCATAGCTGTGGAAGTGAACCTATTGTGTCATGAAACTATTCCTTGACATGCGTTTCTTTCACTGGTCTTTGTGTGCACCAAAACGCAGGCATTAACACGCACCACCAGAAAAGTGCATGCGATCCACCGGTTTATCAGCTGCAGCTAAGGCTTTCCTTGTGTGCCGGCCAGGCTGCTTCAAAGGCTGAATAATTCAATGCTACACCCTGTGAAGGTGGGCAGGATATGAATGTAGTGTGCTGCGCGGTTGTGTGTGTACTGTACGCGACTGAGACGAGTGGGGGCAGGAGCCGAGCCGAGCGGAGCGGTCAGCGTGAAGCCAATCGGTGCTGGCAGGACTGGAGGCCTCGCGGTCTCGGAGAGAGGACTTGCTGGAATTTAGCCACCGGGTTACAGGGATGGCTTGCTTTTTGTGTATTTTTTTTGTTTACTGAAAAAAATAGAAAGCATGATAGGTACAATAATCACATTTCTTGTTCTGTTTAAAGTTTCACTGAGAAATAATTCTTTACTTGTTATTTTTAAAATACTCTTAGTCTAACATGCAGGCTGAACATGAAAATGGTCTTCTACCCCTATTTCCTGCATTAGCCTCCAAAATAAAATAAATGGGGAAACAATCGGATTTGAAAAGTCAGATCTACGTCACACTGTAAATTAACATTCATGGACTCACCCATCTTGAGTTGCGACGGCGAAGGCTGTTGTTGGTTTCGCGTCCAGAAAACAGCAGAGAACGTCTCGGCTAGTAGAAGCTAACCGTTAGCATTAGCAACTCCACCACTCAGCAGAACTCCTCCAGGCTTGTGTTATTTGTGGAGATAAAACATCAACGTTGCAGAGCAAACAGAGTCAGTGGTAGAGTTGTGTTGCTCTTAGCCAATCAGAGGCGAGATGTCTGAATATCAGGAAATAAGACTCCAAATTCTGCTGTTTTCTGCTCCCCACTTCTCTGGCTATCTCCGACTTCCTGAAACAGGAACGCCAGAGCTTTTTTCCACAGAAAACGCCTCGATTGTCATTTATACCAGAGACCACAGCAGATGTATTTAAAAAATAAGTGAATATGAGCTTTGAAGAAAAATATTCACTTAACTTTCAAAGACGTAAGTGATGTCATGAACAGGCTGGTGTTATCATATGAGAAAATGTTCTTTTTATTGTAGTTATTAAATGTTGCACATGGCAGGTTTTACTATAATGCGAGGACCAGCTTTAGTTAAATGTGTGCATGTGTATGTTTTTATGTGCATTCTGCACCGGTATATTCTGTCTTGTACGTAAAGTAAAGAGCTTTTATGCTGAAGTGCTCCTGTGGGAACTGCTTGAGCGCATCATTAAAACACACACCCATCTGCACACACAAACACATTAACCCATCACGCCACTTAAACAGGTGTGCTGGAAATCCTCTAAAACACACAGAGTGACTGTCACATAGTTTGCTTGTTTTCCACCTTCTGCCTTTTTCTCACCTTCCTCCTCGCTGCTGGTCCTCTGGTGCCTCTTTAACACAAACATACAAACAGATGCGGACCTCTGCTTTGTTCAGCTGCCTCTTTCTGTGTGGTGGAGGCGCCACATATTTAGTGAGAACCTGTTCTCCTCAGGGGGCCGACTTTCAAGGGTATTTTGTGAGAAAAAAAATAAAAAAAAATGGAGGTGAGAGTTGGGAGGGGGGGTGAAATCTGCACTCTGCACCTGTCTTTGGAGAATAAAACAACACCTACTGAAACACTGAGAATAGGTTTTATCATGACATTTCATTTAATCCCAAACAGTACCCACAATGGCTTTCTTTAGGAGCCTCTTGTAAATTAGAACAGGTAGATGATTCTAAATAATAATAAAAAAAACTGCTTAAAAATTATTTAAATGAGTCAATAAATAAGATTTGACTTGGCCATAATTAATTTACTGATTTATTTATTTTTATTGGTTTTTTTCTAGCGTTATTAGTGAGTGTCAGTGCACAAGCATTTAAGCACCCATCTATTTATGATTCTGCAAACATTTTTTTATTGTTTTCCACAACTTTGAAAGAAGCCATGCAAATACATTAAAATGTGCTGCTCAGTCAGAAATGATTCATTTCAATTCAGTTTATTATGCCAATTAGTTAAACGTTTCCTATATAAGGAACCCAGCAGATTGCATCGAGTCACTGACTAGTGTCAGTGACCTTACAGCAATCCCCATACTAAGCAAGCATGTAGTGACAGTGGAGAGGAAAACTCCCTTTTAACAGGAAGAAACCTCCAGAGGATTTAGTATGAGCAGCCACTGGGGTTTGAGAAGATAGAGCTGATTCATGCACGCATGCACGTGCTGCGAATTTTTTTCGTAGCGGTAAAAAAGGTCAAGATTTTTAAAAGATTGTTAAAATGTTTCCCACGGAGCCCTAAAGCTCCTGCATCTGATTTCACAGCAGGAACATGGACTTGTACTTCATATGTCTGGACTGGCATTTCAATATCCTTTACAATTTTCACAAATACACACTTCAACTTTCACCATTTTTGGAGTTTATTTTAAGAATTAAGAACATTAAAAATAGCCAACAATGTCAGTTTCTGCATTTGCATCCTTCACAATTCCCCTAAAGATTTTCTAGATTCACTTATCGTCACTAGATTTGATGGAAAGCTCTCTGCAAACTTTCAGAAGTTCACAACTTGCCTGGAGTAGCAGATGACTGTTTTGTGACCCCATCTTTGACATTAGCACTGATGATGATATTATAATGCAGTCCCTCTCCCTTCATCTCCCTTCCCTCCCCTTCCGCCGCTCAGGATACATCTCGCTCTTCAGGGGAGACACTTCACCAAATACGAAAATAATCCACATGCACACTCCGCCCATTAAGCCACTTCACAGCGAGAAGTGTGCTATTTTTTCTGAGGTGCAGGTTTGCAAAAAAAGCTGAATTATTAATGTTTTTGGTATTTTTAGCCTGTTTAACCTATTTCTAGTTGTGGCTGGAGACTGCTCGCCCGCCAGTCTGTGAGATGCAATCATGTGACACAACTGATCTGGGTTAGAGAGCTGGGTTTAGTGTGTAATAGGGGGGAAACGGTCTACGTGTGGTTTGTTTTTGACTATGAATGTCACTGCCTGTGTAACAGCTTGGCATGTTTAGTTCGTTTTGATCCTGCGTGACTCAGGTGATCTGATGGCAGTTTGGCTTTATGATGCATAACCAGAACTAGTGAGGCTAAACAACAACAGCATGGCTGATGCAACATTTTTAAGAGAGGTAAGGCAGATTCTGAGTGATAATCCACGCACGCACGAGTCCTTGTGCTAGCTTGTACAGGTGCGCCACTTACTGCAAACACAAAGTGGGAGCAGAAGGGGTGTCTGCACGGATGATAAACTATATGGCCTCCAATGGAGGGGTGTGTTTGTCTGTCTGTGTGCCCTTGCATGTGTTGACAGAGGGAAAAAAAGATTAACTTACAAAAAATACAAAACTGGATATCAAAGAGGACAGCAGTTTAGAGAGAAAAGGCTGAAAACATGATAGAAATCCCCAAATGAAGGACAAACTTAAAACGCGTGTATCAGTGGGTCCAATCAGAGCTGACATCTCTCTGCTTGGACCCTGAGCCTTTAGAGGGGGGAGGGAGGAGAGTGTGAGAGATTAGAGAGGGATAAAGTGACAGTGCAGTTGAAATACTGAGAACAGAGAAGAGGAGGATGAGGGAGGTGTGGGGTCATGTTGACAGGTTTAAGTCACATGTTCAAAGATAAAACATCTAACATCTAACCTGGGTAGTCATCTGTGGATGACCGAGTCAGCAAATGGTGTCTCACTATGACTTACTGTCCTCTTCTGATCAAGAGAAAATATTTAAATTAGTGAATAGTGTTCTGGGCCAGCTGACACTTCATTCTGTCTCTGGAGCTCCTGGAATGTCATCCAGGATGTTTGATGGGTCCATTGAAACCACTGACTGTGTGTATAATATGGACAAACCCTCCACTCCTGTAGGTTTCTGAAGAGCTGAATTGAAGCCCAGTGGGAGGTTCCCACACCACCATCTTGGCCGCATCACACGTGATGTCACTCCCAGAAACTACAAAAGGGGCAGATGATTGACTCCCATCAAACTCTGTGCTGATGTAGCTATGAGCTAACTGAGCTAACCAATGCTAACTGAGATTGGCGGCTGCTTTTACCCAGAAAACCACAGCTGAGTGACTCTGCTATACCATCTGCCTTCTAGTCTGTAACACTTTAAATGTGAAGCCTAGGCTGAGGCCTTTTGTGGCGCAAGCAGGGGGGCAAAACGCTAGCGCTAGTGCTGACAAAAGGACACGCCCCTACGTTTTCATAATGTCAAGCTTTAATTACATCTAATCGGATGAGATAAAAAAAAATTCACTGGCCTCAGCGTTGTCATGACAAACTTGATCTATGTTTATTCCTGCTCTGAAGTTAACATTTTTAACATGGGAGTCAATAGGAACTTGCTCCTTTCTGGATTCCAGCCCCTAGTGGATGAGGGGGGAACTGCAATTTTTGTCGCTTCTGCACTGGCTTCACTTTGGCAGCCGGATATCGCCCCTTGATTGAAACACATTTTATGTTCTAATCCAAAGTCAGTCAATGCTTGACCTTACATATAAAATGCACCACATATAATTTGAATAATTAAACAAAAACACAAAGCATTGAGTTACACAAAGAAAACACCCAAAAACCCCAGAATTGATATGTTTACTTCCTGTCAAATAACCCAAAATCACTCAAAAATGCAGGACAATATCACAGATAGCTTTTATTTTGACATAAACTTGGCTCCAGCATTTCTGACTCAGACGTCCAGCAGGGACCTGAGAACCTTGCAGCTGTAAGACATCTCTGAGCTCAACATGATAGATGCAGGACTGGTGAGGAACCTTAGCTCCTCTTGTCTCACAGATCAGCGTAAAGCAGCAAGTTCCTATAATACCTGTCCCTCATGAGATGCGACAAATACTGCCCCCCCCCCGTGTGTTTTAATCTCCTGACATCCTTCAGAGGATATGGTTTCAGTGAATTTTCTGGGCAAATCTTCAATACATGACAAACACAGTCGTTACTTGTGCTGTTGGTTTAAGCGCCCAGCGTGTGCCATGTATCCGCTCCACTCGGACAGCAATCAGACATGCGGTGGAAGCAGAGAAGGCTCATTTGTGAGGCAGATCTGGCCGTGCTTTGGTGTGGCGTCCACAGGGGGGGTAAGGGGGCCGCACAGCACGGTGGCCAGCATTTGTCAGCAAAAATTAGGACTAATGAAATACAGTGCACATGGCTAGAGGGCAAGGAGAGGAGAGTGACTGACAGGACGTGTGAGTGGAAACAGCCCATGGCAGCGCTCCACCGCAGCCAGCCAAACGGATTTGTTTTAGGCCTCAGCACCCCCCACCCTCCACACTACCCCGTCCCACTTAAGGGCAGCAGCATGAGGCATAGGGTAGGGAAGAGAAGCAGCATGTGTGTGTGTTGGTCCCCGGGGTAATGACACAGAATACAAGTGTACGGGGAGTGCTAGTGATGGGTCTGGTCATGTGGAAGAGGTATTTGCATTGCAGAGGAGGGCTGGCAGTAGGCCTCGCTGAGGGAGCCAGTGTCAGGGTGATCGCTGACGGTGAGAGCTTCTGTCGCCTGCCTCACAGAACACCCGGACGCTGAGCTAGCACCAACAAGATCAAGCACGTCAGCACAGTCAACGTTTCTTTCAGTTAGGTTTTTTTCTATAATCAAAACTTGAATTTTACCTGACATTTATTTTAAATGGTTCTGTTTTGTCAATCACGGCGGCCTTGAAGCCTTTCATACAGACGATAACAATAAGGTTGATAGCGGCAGAATAGCAGAGAATATAAATTATATAGTTTTGTGCCAGCAGCTATGTTCTGTGGCCTGTGAACTATTTCAGTCCCAGCTCCAATAAGAGACAACTTTTAATAATTTAGAGTAAAGCAGTAAAGGTGATGTCCTCCAGGCTGCAAGCTCACATTTAGATGAAACGCTAAATTCACTCATTTCCAAAACAACCCAAAAACCATAACAGGGCTGTATCAGAAACCAACGACACACACATACACACACACACGCACACTCATCAATAGGTAGAATTATTGTTTGAAGAGTTTGTTGGCACAGGAGAGAGCTCTACAGTTTGTGTGTGGACGTCCTCGCACGAGTCAGTGAGAGAGAGGGAGTTAGCGTGCGTGTTTCGCTGAGTGGCTCTTCACCATTGTCAGACCTCGTGCTTCCCCGCACAGCTGTGGCCCACATGTTTTAGAGGATGCTATGTAGAGACACACAGCTCTGCAGGTTTAGCCAGTGTGCATCCTTTAATGTGCTTTCTGTGACTTTTTCAAACAGGAAGTGAAAGTTAGAGAAGTCAGGTAGAAAGGTAGCAGAAAAAAATGTTAGAGAGAGGGAAATATTCAGTCCAAAACAAGATGGAGACAGCTGGTGGAACAATGTTTAGGACACTGAGTTGTAAGGATTAAGGAATCAGATTGAGGTGTGAGACTGTAGTCACACCTGTCTGCCTGATCAAGACTTCTGGTTTTAATGTGTCGCAAATAAATCAGACAGCAGCACAGATGCATTCTTTTGTTTGATTCCACAGTGAAGTCCAGGTTTGTCCCAGAGGCTATCGTTAAGTTGACATTGTCATACTGAATTCGCTCTACCGCTCAGATTATCCATATTCATCAAGTATGGATTGGTTGAAAAGGAAAAGAAAGAGAAAAAAATGCCTGAAAGTCCAAATGAACAAAGCAGTTCAGTGCCAAAGCAAACATGCAGCTTAGATCTCTGCACACCTCATTGATAATCCATACGATAGCCCACCGTTTGCTTTGCTTTGTCAATATTTTAATATGTGATATTGACAGGGCTCATGAAGCCTTGTGCAGCCGTTCTCACAGGAGGAACCTAAAGAAGTGCACCTACTCATAAGTCTCAAGGCTGTCAATGTGCTCTGCATTTACCAAACACAGGTGATTTGGGTGTTTGTCATTTATCCCTGTATGCTTTGGCCTACTTTGTCACATTATTAGGATACTGAATAAATATGCTTGTGTTAATAATAGTACACGTGGATGCTTTAGCGTGCTCTTCAAACAAATACAGTCGTTTATTATGTCCTGTCGTTAAAAAGTGTATTAAGAAAATGAAAACGGTCTATTTTAATGATTTAGTGTGGGTCGAAACAATTATTAGCTCTGGTAGGATAGACAGGCTAATGGCTAGTGAACAAAGTAGATTACTACCATCCTGGAATATAATCTCAAAGGTTTAACAGTCTTAAATTACACATTTTATTTTACACTAAGGTTATGCAGCTAAAGCCTGCAAATAGCAGACATTTAAAGCCCCAGTGTGCTGCAGGTAAGATACTGACCCTGCAACATATTTCTGTTTAATCTGCAGTCTTTCAAAATGGCTGTGTGTAAATGGGAGGAAAAGCCAGTTCTCACTTGATTTCCAAAGATAAATAACATTTTTATTATTTAATACATTTCATTTATAAACATTTTTTGGGAACAAGTGAAAGAAAAATGAAAAATAAAGCAACCTTTTGCATTAAGGTGGGGTTAGGGTTGGATGGACATTAGAGGACATTAAATCTGCAGAAGTCACTCAGTCAGCTCTGCTGCTCAGTTTCAAAGGACATCAGCTAGCAAACAGTTTAACTTCAAAGAGTGAGTATGCACACCAAACGAGTGACTACACAGAAGCTACAGCGTGACCTTTTCCATTATGTAACGTGCCTGGGCTTGACTTGACTTTTACCCTTTACCTCCTACTGACACGATGTGACGTTTGTAGAACATAGTGATGCTTTTTAGTTCATTCTGAAAGGATTCGAAACACTTTCTCACTAAAAGCCAGATTTGCCCTCATACAGCAGAGTGACCACTGCATGCATACAGGAAGTGCTCTCTCTCTCTCTCTCTCTCTCTCTCTCTCTCTCTCTCTCTCTCTCTCTCTCTCTCTCTCTCTCTCTCTCTCTCTGTGTCACTGCAGCATAAATGTTTATAGAAGAAATCAGACAAGATTGTAACTAACATAGATGGCTTTCTTTGATCATTATTAGATTATGAACATACAGAATGTAAAAATACAGGACATAAATTTAGTGGACACACATGCGCATGCGCGCACACACACACACACACACACACACACGCACACACACACACACAGCCTCAGTGAAGTCTCTCAGTCACATGATGGCAGCATGAGCTGTCATGATGCTAAACAACCAAAATGCGCTCAAACTGTTGCAAATAATCAAAGTGAAGGAAATACACAGAAACACACGAGAGCATTCATTTACAGTAAGATTTCTATTCTTTCTTTCTTTTTTGTTATTTATGAGTTTTTCAGTCTGTTTGACACTAAAGCAGCATATAGAGTTTGACCTGCTGTTTTCCTGTTATTGCTCCCCTATGGATCAATAAAAACACACTACATGCTCTAAACTCGTAGATTCATTATTTCCCATTTTCATTCTTTTCTTCTTGCCACTCATCTAATTCTGAGGACTTGAAAGTCTTTTAAAAGAAAGATTAATGTGGGATTAATCCAGTGGGTTGTAGTTGTTTTCACTTGCCTGTTGGGATGCTTTCACTGCAGTGTTTACCATATTCCTGGAAACAATATTTACATTATGTTTTATAAAAGATGTGTCTTCATCTGGTCTTCTGCCTTTTAGGGAAATCATTTTTTGTTTATTCTCACTTGGGCATTAAGTTTATAAGATTGACCTACAGAAAGCAAAATGCAATGTATCATTGTATTGTCAGAGCAGCACCTCTAGTGGACAAAGGGCACATTGGGATTCACTGGATTTGCCAAACAGACACATTAAAATGTAAATGTTTTACAGGATAAATAGACTTATTCTGATTAAAAATAAAACATTGTAATATTACAAAAGATAGAACATGTATAGAATTCATACACTACTGTAAATGAGCTGATTGACCTAAATAAAGAGTGAACAGAAACACAACAATCTAAATTGTTGATATAATCTTCACCACAACCGTTGCTTCACTATTATACCTTTATTTTTTCCCTACATTCTTTTTGTAAAGGGTTTGTCTTAGGGGTTATATCTGATGTTAGATCGCCTTCTATTAACACTTGAAAAGGTAATGAGCTACAGCAAAACAAATAATTTAGGCTGATAATGGGACATTAAAGCATCACTAAAGGAGAATAAAATGCAAACAAAGCAGGCGTTGGTAAATACAAAAAGCTGTTCAGTTGTTGCATAAAGTGGGAAATGCATCCAGTGGGCTTGTTAGGCCACAAGGACGGTGAAGAATGCCGTATATAAACAAAACAATGATCGTGAACATTTAAAGCTCTGCTGGGAACTGTTAAATAACTTTCCACATGATGAATAGGGAGTCATCGGCGGGGAAGTGAAAGTCCGTCATGTCCTCTGACACATCTAAAAGCACTTAGGCTGCTTCTGCTGAATGAACGGGATCTGATAATACCAGATTTATTGTAGTGTCCGCACACAGAGGGAGCCCCATGAGGATAACTGGGCCAGCCACTGTACAGCCGTACAGCTTAAGTATATTTCAGTTTGTTGCACAAAGGAGGAAACAAAAGCCTTTCCTCCGCTTTTTAAAATTCTGTCAACCCTGCTGTCTTTTTCAGTTATCTCGCCCACATTCTACAACCTCTCCCACCCGGCCTTCCTCCCTGTAGAGGGGGTCTGAGAGTGGGCTGGATGTAGCTTACAGAATTAGGTTCTAGAGTAGAGAAGGTGGAAAAAAATGGCAGGTTTTCTATGGATCAACACAGAATCTAAAATAAGAGTTTATTT
>SSNS01000257.1:99271-113595 GCA_006937985.1 Aphyosemion australe
GGCTTTGTTTAAACCAAAATGCATACCTGTGATTTATGTCTTTTGTCATGCTGCCGAACCCCTTTGAATTACCTGGATCCATGTGGGCCTGGCTGTAATGGTGTTTTGCAGCTCTCCCAGAGCTGTTGACAGATGAAATATTTTCGCTCGCCATTGTTTTTATTTGTTGTTGTTTTGTCATGTTTAACTTCTGTTGGACTAATTAATGGCTGTTATGATAACAGGGACATTACATAAATCAAAATGGACATCCTTTTGTCTCTTCTTCTTCTCTTTCTGTTCACGATGCAAATATGGCAGCGACGCACCCGAGTACCCATTTCTGTACCGCGTTTGTTGGCCTCGCCCCTCACTCCAACTCAATCTCACCTTTTCCTCCTCTCTCCCTGCTCATTCCTCTCTTCTTAGCTCTTTCCTCCATGTTTCCATCTCTGTGTCTCAAAGCCATTTTTCTCCTCGCTCAGCGGTGGTGGCACTCCTTTTGAGATGGTTGGCGCTAGAGCGCCGCAGGGTTCCCTGGAGCCACAGCGTAGCCTACAAACACTGTCTAAGAGCAGACAGGACTCCTTTGTATTAGTCCCTCTTAAATAAAGCACAGTCATCCTGTATCTGGATTCTATATGACTCGGTGGCTCATGTTAATGCAGACCATGGTTAAACAGTAATATGCATAACAGGTTTTTTTATATAAAGTTGGGGTTGTGAACTTGCCCTCGCTGACATTCCCTTCTTAATGCAATGACTCATTTATTCCTGACTGTTCTGCCTGGACTGTGCAAAATGTGAAGTCAAGACAGTTTAGAACCAAACAAATAGGTCACTGTTATGTTAAGGTGCTATAAATAAATGTGTGCGTGCATGCAGGATAGTGTGTAGCTGTGTGTGTGTGTCAGTGATGCCCTGTCTAATTTTAGGCTCTGGGTAGAGGAGAGCAGTGAGGAGATCAGGAGAGTGAAGGAGGAATGAGCCCCTGCTCCACCTGCTAATGGTTTAGTGTTTTTAATAATGTGCTTGGGAGGTATCTCCTGCCGTAACGTGCTGTATCTCCTCAGCAGCAGATAACCCTCCCATACATTTCAACACATCTGAGAGCGTTATAAACAGACGAACGCGACGGCGGCTATCCAATAACCTGTTATTATTAAAATGTCAACACTTAATAAATAGAAAAGGATTTAATCTGCGGCGCTGTCCCGTTTAGACTTTTAATTCTAGCTGGAATGATGGCACGGAATAAAGTAGATCCTGACAAGAATGAAAGCAGACAGGAGGGTTAATTTATTAATGCACTTTTTTCCATCACATGGGGCTCTCTTTGTGCATTTTTTAAAATGAAAAGTTATCACATGATAAAATGTTAAAGCAATGCATTCTTGATCAATATATATGAAATAAATGTTTTATTTAAAGGTTACGGTTCATAATTAACCACCATAGGTCTCATGTGATACCAGTTGGAGTTATTTTCCTCCCATTTGCCTTCTTTGTTCACTCAACCCTAGATCCTATGGAAATTCAGTCACTTTGTCTTCAAAGCCCCTGCTGTTGTAGGTTTTGTTTTATTGCAAGCAGACAGCTCCGTCCTTTACATTCTCGCCGGATTCTTGACAAACTGACCCTAAACCTTTCTGCAGCCAGCCGCTACATGCACGAGCTTTGTCGTCGCCGCTTTTATTAAGTTCAGGTTCCTCTCATTCCAGAGACTTACCCTGACGGGATATGGATTCTGACTGAAGGGGGAAAGCATTATGCTGACGCTAGTTGTATACTGTATGATGATTCAATGCGCCGTAATACAAAATCTCAGGATTCAATTGATTTTATTACTTATGTTATTAATATTCTGCATCGTCAGCTTCACGTACTACTCCGCTTGAGCGTTTTGATATTTGCTAAGCATTCGATCTGGGGGTTTATCATCTTATAGAGTGTCGGCGCTCATTCACGGCTCCGTGCAGCATAGTCACAATTCAACAGGGCTTCCCGTTAAGTAAAGCTGAGGATCTGAACAGACTCTGCACTCCCAGTGTAGAAAACGATCCCTCTCTTGACCCAGCCCAGACAAACAACGCACATTATGGTCATTTTTTCTCCTCTCTCTCTCTTCTTTGATATACCTGCTCAGTTGCCTTGAGAAGAAAGAGCAGATTGTTTGTTTTGCTGAAGCCTCTTTCATTTTGCTCGGGAGAAAGAGGCTATTAATATTGTCTTGCCATTCATCTTATACACTGATAATGCAGGCATCGCTTGAAGATGAAAAGAAATAGTGCATTACTGTCACACTGGCAGATGACACATGAAGCTCCCTCTCGCTGGGTGCCTGCTTTGAATAGCCCTGATGTTAAAGAGGAAGCCAAGACGAACAGAAAAATAAAGAGAAGAAGAAGGCTAGTGGCAAGGAAAAAATGAATTAGATCTTATTAAAATGACCTTTTAGGAAGCAAAGAGAAATCACTGAGAGGAAAAAAGTAGAACAATACAGCATTTAACATTAATACAAGGGAAAATCTTCTTATCTGTTACGTATAATAAAGAAACTCTTAAAAAATATGGGTTTAGCTTCAGTCTTAAATCTAGGATGATGAAATCTGGAGTCATCAAAAGCAAACCGGGCTGGTAATTATGGGCATTAACAGCAGATGCATCTTGTCCTCCTCAGGTTTGAGGTGATTTCTTTAAACCATTATCCTTTAAATGATTTCTTGTTAAATTTCAAAGCCGTGAAAGAACAATTTTCTCTAACATCCGTCTGCAAGAGGAACAAATTCAGCCGGTAAGGAAGACGGTGGTTGGAACACCACAATGATCCATCAGAGTATGAATCAATCAAGCAAAAGCTGTACACATTTTAGACAGAATTCTACATAAATATGACACAAGGTTGTCAACAAAAGCAAAGTCCAGCATCTGCAGTTTATTGATTTATATTTTGGGGAGCACATTTTTAAATATTTTTACCTTTTTTCATAACAATATGCTGAGATTCAGCTTCATTTGATGTTTTATGAGTTTGTGTGTTAAATTCAATAAGATTTTGTCCTTTTTATTTTCCTGGTATCATTTAAATGCACACTTGGTAGTTTTGGCTTGCGTTTAGCACCCCCTAGTGTTTGTTAGTGAAACCAAAAGTGAAACTTATTTATTGTCTTTTTAACACCTTAATCTAAAGCCAACTGCACACTGGAAGCATCAGCGGCACGGAACGGAAGCGGAACGTCGCTGCTTCAAATAGAATCCATTATAGTCTGTGGGGGTGACACAAACCAGCCGCGACGCAGCAATTTTCAGACACGTCCCAGAAGTGGAACGCTGCGCTGCGCCGCGCCGCGCCGAGCCGAGCCGAGCCGCTAAAGATAAGAAGGGGTTCTATTTTTGCTGCGTGCCGCTTCTGGGATGCATCAATTTCCTCAGTGAACATAGGGCTAGACAGGAAATCACACTCGGTTTCAGTGTAAAATGCCCTGTAATTTTCACAATGAAAGTCTATTGCAGCGATGTGATTTCATATCTATGTAGATTACGTTTATACATGTGACCTCACGGCTTATTTACTTACCACATTGTTCGAGAAGTGCATCGGTGTGTTTTTCATGGCTTTAATCCTGGCAAAGGTGATGAAGACATTATATATGACATCAAACAGCGATATCAAATGTTATTTCCTTCTTTTTGTTTTAATGGCGGACGTCATAAACAAACCGTGAAGTCTCGAGGGATCTTGTGATCTCGCGAGTCGAGTGAGGAGCGCGGCGGTGAATTCGCTTTGTTGCTGACTCTCTCGTTGTGCACTGGAGTGCAGCGATTGCCGCGAGTAAACCGATCTGCTGCCGTTCCGCGCCACTGATGCTTCCAGTGTGCAGTCAGGGTAACTGCTGAAATGTCTCCTCAGGCTTCATTAGTGTCTACAGGAGAGTTCATCACTAAATCAAACAAATCAGCTGTGTTCATGATCTAAAACATGCAGGAAACAGACTGCAGCGCCATGTATGTCAGCTCCACTTTAAGTCCAACAGAGACCAGACCGGCACTCTGAAGTTGCAAGTGCGGTATACTGGCCACAGAGGGCGGTGGGGGTCTGACTGACATTTCATTAACCCTGTAAAGGGTCATTTTAGCACATACTGGCTCAAGAAAACAATTTAAAAATATAAAAAAGTTGCATAGTATGGCTTTAATAATATTTTCATGATGCAAAAACAAATTTAAACAACGACTGGGTTTGTAAATGAAGTGCTCCTGAACTGAAGAGGCTTTCATCTTAACACATTGTGCCTCCCACAGCCTAATTTGTCTTGACATAGGCAGAATGTCAAAAATATAAAACTTTGGAGGGCGGTGTGAATTATTTCATCACGAGGCAACAAACCGCTTCAGCAGAAACAATAGGAAGATTTCTAAGCATATAAAGCAAGTGTATGTTATCATCACTCTCCGTTTTTGTTCTGACTTGCTGCTCTTTTCACTCTGATTTCCCTTTCCAGCTGTCTCTCTCCGTCTCTCTCAGGGCATGTGACCTAGCTGCAGACTTGTGGGAACTGTAGTGATGCTGTCAAGCTTGAAAGCCTCCCCTGAGCCTCAGAGGAAACAACATAAGGAAACATTAGATCACCCCCCCCCCCAAATGTCGACACAAACCTGTGTATTTGTCAGGCTGACCTGGATTTGCTTAAAACGGGACTCAGTCTTCCCATCGAGAACTGTCACCACATAACATATTGCTTTTTGAGAGATGGGAGAGCAGATGGGTTTGACATTGTTCAGTGAAGTTCCCCTCCACACATGCAGCTGTGCCTGATCACATATCTGTTCAAAGACCCATGTCAGTTTAACATAATTACAAGCTAGGATAACTGGATGCAACAAACGAGGATTTGCTGTTTGAAGGGAGAGGGGAGGTGCCGCTTGTATTAACAATTAGGAAGGAGTTGGCTCTCATCAGCGTTAACGTACGTCCACAAGCACAACGGCATGCACGGCTCTTCAGAACCTCTAATCTATGCTCAGCCACTTCTGTCTGAAATCTAAGAGCAGAAAACACCAGAGTGAGAAAAGTTTCTCTCCAACCCCCCCTCTAGTTCTCTTCCACTTTATTTCCTCCTGTTCCTCTGCACCCATGACACTCCCACTCCCAGCCCCCATTCTTCCCTTTGCCTCAGTGGCAAACCAAGGTTTATTTCCCTGGTGGAAATATTGGGCTGTCAGTCAGATCAATTGCCAGTGTCCAGGGCACTTCATGGTTCCTCTAATTATAATCCTGTGCAGCTGGCGTGGGCCCACGTAGCTGTGGGGCAGCCATTGTAATAGAGGCATCACTGGGCTATAGATGGATGGAGCGGAGCGTCGGCCAAAGCCTCGCAGTCATTGCTCGCGTTGGTGGAGAGGCTTTACTCCAGCAGTCAGAGCAGGGGCCAGGGTGTCTTATCTGGCTCCTCCATGTGGCTCACTGTATGCTGGGGGAGAGCATTACCAATTCTCTATCACTCTCCCCTCTCCTGCGCTGCTCATCACTCCTCACATCCTTATGAGGAGTCTAGGCACTTTGCCACGTTCGAGTGTGGAGACAGAGGTGCTGTCTTCTCAGCAATACTGCGTCCCTGGATGGCACCAAATTACAGCTGTGGTTGCTTTGTCAAGCATTTAGCGTGTGCTTTTTGTGAGGGGAAACTTTTTGTTGTTATGATGTAGTTTGCAAACAGCCTGAGCTTCTTTCACCCAGTCCACATGCATTTTCTTGAGTTGCGTCAGCGTTGGCCAGTGGCGCCGAGTAACCTCTGGTTGGATGTTGGTACATGTGTCAAACATTGCCACATTTTTTTTTCTTCCTCCCTCTAAACATTGCAGTCGCACATCCTCACCAGTAGAAGTGTGAATACTATGTAGGGATGGCACTCCGCCCCCGCTTGCCTCCCCCATTCCCGTTCTCCTCGCTGGCATTTTGTGATTCTCATCTCGACGTGCCGAGGAAGGTGTGAGAGAGCAGAGCATGTGAGCGACAGAGGGGTGAAAAAGACAGAAAGGGAAGGGAAGGAAAAGGAGTGGTGGTGACAAGGAAGGCAGCAAGAATGAGAGAGGATGAAAATGAGCACAGACAGCAAATGGGTGGAGGGTGGAAAGAGAGGGAGCGACGAGGACGACGCAACGTGGACGGGAAGAGGAAGAGACGGTTGTAAAGCAAAATGACACTAAATTGAGAAAGTGTGTAAAAGAAAGGAAGGTGTACAGCAGATGGGAACAACTGAGACTGGGAGATATGACACAAAGAAACAACAAAGGAGAGAAATGAGGGATACCGGGAGCAAACCGGCATCTGAAATACACAAGCTAACTGAGTTACATAAGCAGAGGCTGCTGCTGCTAGGGAACTGAGCTGGAGACGAGGAAGGCTTTCTGTCATCAGAAACAGAGAGAAGAATGGGGAGAGATAAACAAGACGTAAAAAAAAAACCTGACATGAAAAACATTGTGAGAAGCACAAAGACATGTTTTTAAAAACTTGAGAAGGGGAGCATAAAAGGGTGGGAGGTGGTCTGGAGAGACAGACTAGGAGCTCCTGTGTGGCTTTCAAAGGAGCCAAAAATGGTTTGGAGGAGTATGTGCTGCTCCTCTGACAACAAGTAAGGAAACTATTAGAACTGCAACAGAAAGTTCCTGAAAGCGAGTGGTTTAATTAGAGATTACGCTCCTCTGTGAGAAAGTATTAAAAGTTAAAGCAAACTCATTACAATCAGCTGTGTGTGTGTGTTTAAAGTAGGTTACAGGTTGGTAATGAAACCTTGTGTGACAGCACGTCTCAAACCACTCAAGATGTACTACATCTATTCCTGTCATATTAATAATATAGACTTTGCATGATACTCTGCATTAGTCCTCATCTGAGGTCTATATGGGTGTTCGAGTGAGGGAGATTACAGCTCTAAAGCACATTTATAATGCTGCTGTAAAGGGGGTGCGTGGGGGGGTATTTAAGCGGCGTGGTCTAGCAAACCAAATAGACCGTGAAAAGGGAAAATAGCTAAATCTGACTCCCCTCTGTGTCTCCTCCTGTACCCACTCCCCCAGTCCCCAGTGGAAAGCAGAATGCAGCCTTAGCCCAGTCTCCACTCCATCCCTTTGTGCTTCAAATACCTGAGTCCCACTTGCTTCCCTCTGTCTTTTGTTACCTTACACACACACACACACACACACACACACACACACACACACACACACACACACACACACACACACACACACACACACACGCACACACACGTGTGTGATGAGCATGGGGCAGAAAACAACCAAACAAGTCCAACATTGATTAAACAGACAGACAGATATGACCAAAAAGCCAAATGAATGTGACACAGGTACGCATTCTGAAATTATGCTAATCATCTAACAGAGAAAAAAAAAGATATAAAAAAAATTATATATATATATATATATATATATATATATATATATTAGGGATGCTCGATATTGACTATTTTACTGATATCTGATACCGATATATGCTGTCCGCTGTCCCCTTCTCTAAAACTAAAACATTGTAGGTGACTAACACCAAACATCTCCTTTAATGGATGCAAATATTTATACATTTTCTGTGCAAAATAACAACTACTACAGTTTAAGTTAGTAACAGGAAAAGTGCCATATTTATCTAGTCTCCAACAGCAGCTGAATCTCATTCTCCCTAAGCGTGACGCTAAGATGTGTGTTAGTTAGTAACGTATTTGTTCTTTATCTGTATATTGCAGTTACAGTATTACAACATTTATAAAGATCTTCAGATGAGAAAATCAAGCCTTGGGTGAAGATTCTGGTTTTTGTTTTAGTGGTTTGTTAGCTGTCTAGCTACACATAGCTACGTGCTGCTAGGACAGCATACGTTCACTACACAGGGTCAATTTAGGTAGGTAAAGTTGTGTCAATAAAAGACTGAAAACCGATACTGATATTTTCCAATAATAAATTATAATGCAGATATTAATCGGACATCCTTTATATATATTTCTATCTATCTATCTATCTATCTATCTATCTATCTATCTATCTATCTATCTATCTATCTATCTATCTATCTATCTATCTATCTATCTATCTATCTATCTATCTATCTATCTATCTATCTATCTATCTATCTATCTATCTATCTATCTATCTAGCACTTTCACAGATCGTGACTCTTGTTGATTGAAATAGTTTTGACCTTGTTGGTGCACGTAGAGATAGTTTTTTCTCTATTATTAAAAAAGCACCACGACATCCTGAGTGCACAGACCTTTTCTGCAAAAATACAACATGGCCCCTTCCCTAACAAGAACATGTTGGCATCACTGAACATCAAATGCAGAAAACATCTCATTATTATTGACAATCACACATTCTGTAAACATTTATTTAATTTCTTTATTGTTGAGCCAAACTAATATATGTAAAGATATATCAAAGAAATGCTTTCTGATGACATCATTACGGACCATTAGAACACCCCTAATCACTCAACTTCTTATACATTCACATACGTTTAAATACGGGTTGGAAATTGCAGCCTCGGTGATGTTTCCCTTTGCAGCCTTTGGTGCCATCTTTCTTCCCCTCTCATCCCCTCCATATTGACTTTTAGTTTGTCAGGGGTGTGACAGGTGTGTCACGGCCCTCCATCACTCTTTCAACTTGTCGACCTTTGTCTTAGAAATTACTTCTCTCGCACTTCTCTCCTTTGCCAGCTAGGACTGACAAGATTGCCTGGCAACAAAAGGTCTGGTTGATGCGCTGTGACCATGCCACCCTGCTGACTTCCACTCAGCCGCCTCTATCTCAAACTGCCACCGTCTTTAGATATGGCTGTGAGTGTGCACGTGTGTGGGCAAGCACATGCTTAAATGCAGGGACGTGGGACCAAATACCCTTTGGATTTCTCGGAGTCGTTTTGCAACTGGAAAAGCGCTTACGGTGCAGCTTGGAAACAAAGACGTTACAAAGTAAAGAAAATAAAATAATAAAATTAAAGAGAAAAAAAACTTAAAGTGAGAAAAGTAGAAGAGCGTGTCATGAGAGATGCCTATAGAATTCTCAACTATTGTTTCTCCCAGTGTGAGCAGTGTATAATCACTCAGCCTCACCAGAGTAATGACACCATCTGGGCTCGGGGAAGACGGCAGCTTTTCTCCAGCTGAAAAATGGATTGCATAGATCCAGGGCGATTAGAGCATCCGCTGTAAAGGGCCTAATCTCAGAAGGAATTCTAGCAGTTAATAACTGCAGCTCTTATTGGTGGGTAATTTTTAACCACAGCCAATAACAAAACTGTTATTTACAGAGCAAAAATATATACTGAACTCTTCTGAATGTTTTTTTTAGACCAAGCCTTTTTTTTATGTTTACACAGGCTGATAGAGCAGTAACACTTTCATTTTAGCTTACATGTGATGTAGCAGTCTGTCTCTGAGCTGTGATTACCGTGTTCAAATTTCCCTTCAAACCTGCGATCAAGGCCTCTTTAGTCTGATTGGACATTGTTCACCCTAATCCATCCACCTTTTCATTTACCAACAGCAATCTCACTTTAAGCCTCAACAAATTGTTACCAGAAAATGGGTTCTGGTGCTACAATCAGGCATGCTTAAATAGAGGTTCGTGATGTTGCTTCAGCCGCCGAGACTTGAAACGTGGGTTCATCGTATCTTTATCACAGCATCCGTTTTTTTTTTTTACCTTTTCCTTAAATGACACGTCTCATTTATATTTTGTTTTTAATTTTTTTTTGCAAGGATTTTGCAATGAAAAGAAATATATATATAAAAAAACATGACAATGATGGCTCTCAATGACCTGTTGCCATAGCAACACTTCTCTATTGATCTAGCCAGCCCTCATCTCCTTTTACATCCTCCCCCCCCCTCTATCAGTCTCTCTTTAGTTACTCTCTCCATCCAGACTCTCACTTGCTTTCCATCTGTCTGTCGCGTTCTGTCTTGGAGATTGATGCCTTGTGGGGCGATGCTAACCTTCACCTGGGCTGAGCACACATTCCGCTCCTCTGTTCCAATCTGTCAGATGAAATCCGTCGCTACCTGCCTCATCCATAAACACATTTATTCAGAATTTAAATCCTAACCCCGGGCGATGATTCAGTAAATACTTTGAAGTGCAACTGCGTAACGTGATTGCATTATTAAACGTTCTCGTGCCCAAATATAGACAAACTGCAGGCTACGAACATAAAATGTACTTCATGCTCACTTCTGCTCTTTTTAATTCATTCTGTAATCTACACTAAATTTGCCCTCTGACACGTTGTTGATAACATGCCATGCACATTTCCCCCCCTCTTATTTTTGTAACAAATCTTGCATCAACTTGCACAGAGTTCCATTTGAATAACGATGAAATTAAGAAGTTGTTTACCAATCAAAGATGCAGCTGACAGCCCTGCAAATACTTCCAAGTCATCCACAGCTTTTCGAGTGACACATCAAGGCAGAATGCAAGTAATACTGTATGTATCATAAAAAAAATGCAATCTTTTCAAAACATGAGCTTATCTCTGTACTGTACTGCAGCATGATTTAACTGTACTGCATATTATTCATGTAAGATTAATTTAAAAGCCATTTTTCTGGTGCAGGTTTATATTTAAAATCAGCAGAGTGGTTAAGATCCAGATTTATTGCTGAAACATTCTGACATGTATTGCAGCATATCTTAGTGTTTCTTCAAGGCCAGAGTTTCTGTATTTTTTTGCACAAATTAACCTTAAAATTCAAATCCATCTTTATGCCCTCAGGGCTTCTCCCTAACTTCAAGATTTATCAGCGTGTGCTTATTTAATTTTCCAATTCAAAGGGGTATTTTTTTGCTTTAGTTTTCAAAATATATTAATATATACTTTTCCAAACATTGAGAGCAGAAGAACAAATACCCAGCAAAGCGGCACATGCATGCACATTAGTGTGTCATGCATATCTGTTTGAATTTTTGTAAACATGCAGAGTCGTGCAGTATGTGCATGCAGCATATACATCGCCACCCTATCCAGTCTCCTCGCATCTTTCTTTTAGACAGAGCCGTGACTAATGCCAGGAAGATGGCAGGAATATTTTGAGCATGGAGCAGACAATTTTTTATGGTCCAAGGAGGAATACATTTTGAAGTAGAAACTGCACAGGCTGTTCACAGACCTCCTACACAATAGCACAGTTATGTGTACTTGTGTGTGTGTGTGTGTGTGTGTGTGTGTGTGTGTGTGTTTTATGGCTGCATGTGCTGCTCTAGGCCCACAGTAGGTGGCTGATACATCATATTATATCTGCTAATGGACAACAGGCATCATTGTGATTTAATACAGCTTCACCCTCCTGAAAGTGCTGCACTAAATGTGTGTTATTTCTGGTTTTGTATGTCCTGGGACCTATAAGTAAGAGTGACACAAACACAAAAAATGTAAAATGAGTGAAGAGACACATACATTTTCTCTTTCTCTCTCAAACTGTCACATAATCTCAGTCTTGGGCAGAAGCTGCTGGAGGTCTCTGCAACATTTAGAGCACCACAGTAGTGGTACTTTCCAAACAGTAGGACAATGATCGACATCTATGAATTGTAATGGAAACGGGAGTGTGGGGAGCAGCTGGACAAATAAACTACAAACCCCAAAATATGATTTTTTTGTTAGATCTTCTGTAAAGGGATCCTAGAATTTACATTTACCTTGCAGTTTTTAATATAAGCAGCTTGGAGTGTCTAATAACATAAAGCCTGTGCTGTCCCTGACCTGCTTTCATATGTAAAGTAGAAATGTTTTAATGGCCACAGAGAAACGGTTCTTGCTGAGAAAAGCTGGTTTAACACGTCATAAGCTTAGACACACCTCCTTAAATCTGCATGTCCCAACCCACTTCAGCATCAGCAATATATAAACGTTGGTCACGGTTGGTTGCTAGTCAGCAGGCGCTAGTCTGAGCTTATGCCAACGTTAGCATGAGCCACTAATGGTAGCCTGAGCTATGGCTAATGTCCTTGTTAGATGAGAGACAAACAACACAGAAGAATGTTGGAGCACCACTCATGTGTCAGGATTGACCCATAGCTAGGGTCTGGTCCTTGTCTTCTTCCGCCATCGTCCACAAATCCTCTACAACCAGCTGGACAGTCACTTTGCCAGACACTTACTTTGTTCGTTGTTCGTCCTCACTTCTGCACCCACCGGCAGACATCAGCCAGTCCGACGCTCACTTCCTTCTTCGTGCGCGCACCCCTCAGCCCACACACACACACACACACACACACACACACACAACCACACACACCGACCAATCAGCACACAGCTCATTTAATATTCATGTCATGGCCAAGTGGGCGGGGTAAACCAGTCTTTTTATTGTGGAGCTTTATTCTGTGGTTTTTATCAGGGCTCCTGGGCCATTGTGACCCCCAACAAAGTTTCATATGCTATAGTATTGTTGGTTTTCATTTACGTGACCTGGAAGTTACACAAAACTCAAATGGGGGCAGGAAGGGCTTTGCTCCACTTCAAAACATGGCGCAATAGATGAAAGCGAGTATACTAAGGCTTTAAAAGAGCTGGCACAGATGTGATATCACGAAAAAAAATGCATCTTTATTTAGATTATGACCCATATAGTTTAAAAAAAGTCAGATTTTTCACACACTCTGGAGGATTTACCCAGCGTTAGAAAGTGATCGCTGCAAACTCTAGCATTGTCCGTTTCAGCACCTCCTGTTTTTAGCCAGAGATTACTGATACACTTCTTCCGTCTTCTTTCAGGTTGAAATTAAATAATTTATGGCGCACTACTTTTGGGACACAAAACAACATTGTTTGTCCCGATTAGAGCGGTTGCAACAACCGCAGACCGCACAGGATTTGGGCATTTTGACGCTGAGTCAACAGAGAAAATAGGGTTCTGTGCAGCAGCGGCTACTTCCTGTCCCCCATTTACATTTGGTGACGTGGACATTACGTCGTGTGAATAGACGATGGTCAAAGAACAGTTTCCAGTTGTAAAAAAACATTTCTGGATCAGCTTTAAGGTTTTATGCATTAAGTCGTCAAATTTTAAGGTAGAACACACATCTATTGCAGTCAATATGCATCATATGACCACATTAAACATGTCTGACAGCAGTTTTGTCTCCTGAAACAAGCTTCTCCACCATTTCCCGGGTCACCACCGAGTAAGGCAGGGTTGAAGGGAGGAAAATGAAGGTGAACACAAAAATAATTACCCAACCAGTCTGTTGAGAAGTAGCAATCACACTTTTCTGATTGACTCCCTCGGTTTAACTCTGTAATTGTGTTCCTGCTCAGTAATAGTTTATTGCTGACTTATGCTTCTCCAGAGGTTTACAGTAATTATTTGTGTTCATGGACTCTTGGAGCACTGCCGCGTGTCTCCATATCTCAAAAGTTACTTTTGGTGTTATCATTAAAATAGAAGTGATGGCCCAAGTCGTGAAAATAAGACCTGTATTGGATTTTATATTCAAAGAAGTTCATCGCTGTCACTTTTCTGCAGAGCCATCTAAGCCTTCATTAGCTTCCTTCAATTAGAGAGCTGTTCTTGACATTTCCTTGTTTAAAGGCTTTTGTTGGTGATGCGTTTTAGGTCCAGGATTATCCTGGCTATAGTTCTGTCTCCATTTCTGCTCATACCTTTTCTCTGCCTCTCTCCCCCGTTTCTTTCTCACCCACATGACTCCCTACTATTCTAACAGCCTGTCTGCTTGTTTCACTCCTGCCTTACTCTGTGGCTGCCTTCACAGTATGACAGCCCACTAATGAAAGCAAGATAAGCATGCCAGGCAAACTGTTCATTTCAAATAATAATAATAATAAAAAGAGAAAAAAAAATCCTCCCACACATAAAAAAAATACTAGTTCTTACCCTTATCATAGCTGTTTTCCTCCCTCCTCTGTCCCTAGCTAGCCGGAGTAAATTTGATTGGGTTCGGATAGGGAGAGAATGGCAGCAGATAAAGCACCCGAAACCGTCGCCAAACAAGGCCTGATGCAGCCGAGGATAAGGGCCGAAATGCAATTATCTTGGCAGAATTCTCATATTAAACCCAGAACACCAGCATAACACTGCTGCCACCTTCGCTGCGATCCCTCCGCCCATCAGCCCTCGACGCTTCCATCCCTACTTTACTGTGAATGACAAGTGTCTAATCTCAGTGGGTACAGATCTCTCTCTCAGGTCTTAACATGGCTGTAATCGCTCCCTTCACCCCCTCCTTCTCTTCTCCCCCACAGCTGTCCCCTCTCCTCCCCCACGCTCCTCTAGTCAGATGAACTTCGGCTGATAACACCGCCG
>SSNS01000257.1:127661-148304 GCA_006937985.1 Aphyosemion australe
GTATTCTGTTTGTTTTTGTAGCATCAAATCAATGGAGCTGAAAGAACTCTTTAGATGAGGAACAAGCCAATAGTTTGGAAACCGTGTGTAAGTAACAAATTATTCTCATAGAAATGCAATGGCTATATGTCAGTATATATAATCATGTTCTGCTGCTGTTTTTACTTCCAGATTAGAGCTGGAAAGAGAAGGAAGGAGCTTTAGACCCGTATGATTCAGATTATGTACCTCCAATATCAATAAGGTATGTTTTATTATTGTTTTTTTTAATACCGTAGTAACATCCCACTCTCACTTTCTATTCACTGATTATATAAAATGTATTTGTCTTGTGCAATAGGTGTGCATCACAGGATGAGGTTGACCAACTTCCTTGCATTGGCCTGGATGAAGCTGACAATTATAACAATTATAACAATTATAATTATTATATAGGCTAACAATTATATGTGCTATTTGAGTTTCACTCAATATGCTAAAATTCTGCTTACAATAGTGGCCTGCACAGAACCCAACTAATGCTGCTACTCTGTGTGTATATTTGCACATATTATTGTTGATTTTATATTTATATCATTTCTGCATTATTTTTTGTATTCTTTTACGTTTTGCACCAAAGGGAGTGGCACTCCAATTACACTGTACCCTGTACAAAATCAATAAAGGCTATTCTATTCTATTCTATTCTATTCTATTCTATTCTATTCTATTCTATTCTATTCTATTCTATTCTATTCTATTCTATTCTGTATTGGACATTGCTGATTGTGTGGAGGCAGATTTGAAAGACAATTTAGAAGAGCCATCAGCAGCAGGACTGACTCAGCTGTTTTCATTCAGGAGTACAGCATGCATGCCTCGTGCACGAGCTTACTATTGAAGCTGCAGTTACACGTTTGGCCTGAGGGGGCAATCGCGAGCATGACAATTTCAAAGTCCATATAGTCCCTTTAATGGAGTTTATTTGTTCTTGATATTCATACTGTGTTATGCCTCTACTTGGTTAGGTTGAGGAACAAATCGCAGTATTAAAGGGGCATGATGAAGGATTTCTCGCCATCTTCTGGCAGCATTGCAGAATGCAACCAACTTAATACCTGCTGCACCCACGTTATATTTATAGGAACTATTTAGTTGAGTACTAGAAGAGCAAAGTTTATACATGGTTTACTTTTGCTTGCCTGTTCTTGGCGTCCCCAAAAAAAATCACAATACAACCTGAAACATTAGATAAAGAAGGCTCCATGGCATCATACATATAAATACTCATTCAAAGATAATAAATCTCATTAGAAACAGTTGTTTCTGTAAATATCCACTAATACACATACAGGTTATCATCTCACTATTCTGGCAATAGTTTTATTTTTTTGCTAACCACTAATTCTTTTAGGTTAATTTTCAAGTCCGGATGTTGTTTTTGCCCAAATACACACACACCTTTTTATTATCATTTCAGTGAGTTGGGTCAACGTTGGAATGAAACAAGACATCAAAACATTCTCTTGTAGTTTTTACAGACAGTTCCTGTTTTGCTCTCAGAAGTTCAGGCTTGTAACAGCTAAACAACATCTGAAACAACTGAAGAACAATGCCAGACTTTTTACTGTAACCTGTTGCTATTTATAACACATTGCTTATGAACACTCAGTCTGGGAAAAACTGTTTAGTTGCATGTTGTTTTTGACATAATCAGATTGACCTAAATAGAATCAGACAGCTGAAACAAATACACCTGCTGCCAAAGTTGCTGCTGACGAACAATAAAACCTGCATTAATCAAAGTTTTAGGTGTAAGATTCAGTTCAGGCCAATTTGCTTTAATAAAGCAGTTTTGGTGCCTAAACCCACAAAGACTAGACCAGAAATTGTAGAAATAAAGTTCATTTCAATAAAAATGCAAACTTTAGCATAGATAGAGGATATGATGTGGATTACTACACGGCAAAGATCATGGGGTCCTGTGATGGGGATTATGGTGCTAGTCATCAGAGATTTGCCTATGAATAGCCAACATGAGTCACATCATTCACATTAGAATTAACAATAAGTCCTCATTTTTAGGGTTTTTCCACTTTCTCTTTGTGAAGTAAACACAAAATCATTGCCATTTATAATAGTGCTACAATGGAATAAAATTACCACTGTCGTTTAAATTAAATATATATATGGGTTTGTGCAAAACACAAGACATAAACGTGCACGAGGAGCCCTCATATCCAAGATTCCCACTGTAACCTTTATTTGATTATTCCCAAATGACACAACAAACCATACAGCTGCTGCTGTGTGAAAGCAGCAGTGAAGGTCCTATTCCGGCTGTTGTCACCCCCATTTCTCTGCATAGCTTCTGAATTTTGAGTGAAGCTTCACAGCAAACATAAACAGCCTTCAGTAAATATGATTGACAGCCATGTTTCAAAGGCAGGCTAATTCCATTAAGCTATTGATCTCTCTCCGCGCCGGCTTTGGCCCTGCACTGGCTATGAATACCTCTTTACTTTGCCCTGGCTCAGGGATCTAGCTCAGTTTCACGCTGCCTGTCCGTCTGCCCATCTATTTGTCGTTCTGACTGTGGGAGGATAACTTTTCACACATCTTTCAACATGGGACTAGTGCACAGTGGATAAACAAAGAGGAGCAGCTTGCACATAACACAACAAAGCTGAGATGCCGACAGCTGGTTACTGCAAAATAGCTACAGTTCGGATAAAACAAGAACGCACGATCTGAATGATGATTGTTTATTCCCTAAAGCACAGACTGCTAAATCAAATATTCAGCCTTCTAACCCTTTACTAATGCTGTCTTAAAATATTAAACATGTTGTTGTGTCCACAAATCTTTGTCTTTCTCTGTCGTTTGAGGCTCATTCCTTGCCATCGTTTTGTGCACTATATTTTTCATCTGCCTTCTGGCAAAAATCATCTGTATGAAAAAGGTATATTACTAGCTCTCCCTGCCTGAGCAACACACTTTATTGCTGTCAAACCAAGCTTGAGATTTGGTAGGAATCGGGAGCAAAGAGGGGATGAGGGAGAGAGATGAGAAGGGAGGGGAGAGATAGAGATGATGGCTCAGGCTCGACTGGAGACTTAGCTGTTGTTCCACTTGAGTTTTACTTTACTGAGTAAATCATTTGGTTGACTGGCATGGTGCGCCTCCATCTCTCCAGTCACCATTCTTTTCCTCATCTGCTGTCCCTCTCTGCCCTCTGCCACTCTTCTCTACATTCGAGAGAGTCTGTGTGTGTGTGTGTGTGTGTGTGTGTGTGTGTGTGTGTGTGTGTGTGAGACTATTTACCCAAAGCTCTGCTGGTTATAAGCTGTGATAACTCACAACAACTCTCGTATTACTGAACTGTAGAAGTTGAATTAGTTGCCTCAATCCACCACCGACCAAATGAAAAGTTTGAATGTTGCAGCCAGTGAGTGGAAACGCTTCCTCTCACTGTACATCTAACAGAGATTATGGAATTCAAAGGTTAGTGCCTCTAAGTGTGTCTTCCACTTTATTTTTTTTTAACTGAGACCACACACACACACACACACACACACACACACTGTAAACATGCTCGTACATGCACATGCAGAGACTTTTTTTGATCATGTGTATTTTCCCTGGCGATAGGGGGCAGTATATACCTAAATCATTGTAAGCAAGAGGTATTTTTGTGTGCGAGTAAGACCTTACCAACGGATGGCCATTAGGGTCAAAACTCCCTGGGAGTGCAACCTCCAGCAAAATGACAAGCACATCAGACTCCCTTTCATCACTGGCAACGAGCGAAGAGGAAAATGTGTAAAACAACATTTATAAATGGTGAAGGTTTTGTACCGCTTGTTACAGATCAGTTCATGTATTTTGTCCTCACGGGCTCCCGTAGAAGGAAACATGGCATCTAATATGGCATTGCTCAGAGACTATACCCACTCCTATGTATTTTAGACTCGATTTTTATGGTTATATGTTACTAAGTCGCCAATATTTTTCAACAACTGGTTATCATTTAATTCATTTTCAACAATATTTCGATGGAATTTCCAGAGATTAATGGTAAAAACTACACATTGTCACCTTAACGTTGATACCAAACATGTTTATGCAGTTCTTTGATGAAAATCCCTCTCACTTAATGCAATTTCAGCAGTTTTATCCTTGACATTTTAGGTACCTTCCAGAATGAGCCGTTTCAGGGATCTGCCCTTTAAGAAAACAAGCTGGAGCTGGCCACGCCCACCTATCCCCTACTCAGGCTGCTAAAAGCTGAGAAGTTCTGATACGAGGGAGGGGCTCAGAGTAGAGCCTGTGCACCCACAGCAGCACCTCTCTCTTGCACGTGAAAGGTGGTTCTATTCAACTTTCCCCGTTTGTGACATCACAAATGGGGACATTTTGAAACATCTAGTTTAAGGCACATAATTACCAAAACCAAACACTGACAGAAAACGAATGGACATATTTTTTTTAACATTCTGAGTGTTTATAGAGGCAGTAGAGACCCACATGGCAGCACAAGAGGATGCAAAAGATGAGTTTTGCATAATATGTCCCATTTAAATGTAGCTCTGCAATTTCACGTTGAAGTTTATTGTATTCTTCCAGAAAACGTTCCTGCAGCACTTTTCTGACATGTTACCGGCCAAGGAATGAAGTGCTACTTAGAGAGAAGCGAGTTTGCAACCTGCACCCCCACCCCCCCTTACAGACATTAGCATGCCTAACTACACACACAGATATGAGGCACGCTCACAAACACGAGAACACACAAACAGTAGCAGCGCTCGGAGGAGTAACGAAGCAAACAATGAGTTTCCCCTGTGCATTGTGGCTCGTCTGCCCTGCTTTAAATGTGAGCAGAGTCATCAGCACTTAAACGCTTGATTGATGGCACAGAAGTGAGGATGATTGTGGGATATGCCAGCTCCAAATGACAAGCAATTACTCATTTTGTGTAATGAAAACCTTAACACCAATCATTGAAGCTGTACACCGTGCTAACACTTTATGTAATATTATATGTTCCCTTCATCCACCCCTCCTTCAGCCACCCCCCCACCCCAACTCCCACACTCGCTGCTATCCCTCGGGTGCCGAGGCAGACGTTTACTAAATAACATAATTTGTAATGGCTGAAGTGATGGCACAACAGGCCTGCTAAGTGAGTAAGCTGAGGCTTTATGGCTGAGGGTCTGTTTTTTTTTAATTTTTTTATTGTTGCAACAGATCTGATCCTGGCAGATCTTCTTACAGCAGAACCATTAGGTCCACTGATTAACCATTTTAAACAATTGTCCTGCTATAGTTCAACACCATTATCTATCAAGCTAAGCTAAGTTGCCATGGAAACCAAGTTTTAATTATGGCTTTATATGTGCATTTCGTGCCTTCCTCAGCTCATATCGGCTCATGCGGACAGAAAAGAGGCGTTGGCAGCTCTGTGGTTGTGAGATAGTGAAAGTGTCGTCCTGCGTTTTTCTTTTTTCCCCCTCCCTCTCCCTTTGCTCCGCCAAAACTACAATTACCCCTGCACTCAACTCCTCCACAAAATCACTGTAATTATCTTTAGCCTGCATGGGCACACTGGCTTGCAACAGGTGCCATGTGAATGCTAATCCCCTCCCCTCGGCCACATGCTATTCTTCTGCGTGGCCTCTGACAAACCCAACTGTCACTGGCAGAAGGAAAGACGCTCCAGTGCTGCACGGTCCTTCACAGCCGCACGCACGTGGACGGTAATTATGTTGCCCAGAGATAGCAAGTTATGGGATGTCAAGTGTGGTTAAAAGATAGAGCATTTGTTTAGCACGCCACGGGGGGAGTGTGTGTGGGCCTAATATTGTGTCATGGCTGCCATTTCTCCTTATGGTAACTCATGCACATGAGCCTGCACACACAAGTGCTGACACATGTGTCGTTTTGACATCAATCCATGGCATCAAATGAAGTGTGAAAAACAGGTCAGAGAGGACTTCCTGTCTTTATAAACAGCCTAAATGCTATCCAGATGTTCCTCGCCTCTCCTGTCCCAACAAAATCTGCTCACGTCAGCCCCAAATGGCAAAATATAGCCTCTTTAAAGTGATATACACTAAGAGAGGCAAGGACATCAGTACGTGCTACTTCAACTGCTGCACGGTGACTATGGTGTGGAATAAAAACGTCACCTCCTATGCTTGTATTTATGGTGCATTTCACCGTCTTTGCTCGAGTGCCATCCCGATGAAAATATGTCTTTATTTCTACATTTCTTCTGCCATCCGGGATTAACCTTTTCAGGGGTATTTTTATATGCCTCGCCTGACACGACAGGGAGAATACACACTGGTCCACTCACTGTTGTGCAAATATAGATGAAGATGGTGAGCCAAAGACCGGGACAAGACAATAATAAACTGGAAGGCCCCAGGCAGCGGGAGTACAAGACTTTCAGGAAACGAGAGACTTTTCCAACACAGCTGATAGAGCTCGCATGTAAAACATTATGCAATTGAAGCTCTGACTGACAAGGCGATAATATGCAGAGTCAGTGTGGTGTATCTAGTAGTGGCAGATCAGGTGTCGCTTGTCTACTTGTGGTTGCTGGGTGTATTTGAGACCCGCTGTCCTGTCTGGCTTCCCTCCTCTCCACCAGGCTCGAGAAATTGCTGCAAATGCACGGTAATGCCAAGCAGAGACGTACCGAGCATAAAACATTGTGCTGGCTTTTACTTTGAACACAGCACATTAGCAGGAACAACACAACAGTTGGAGACAGATCTGATCAATAAACAAATAAATGTTGATTGCTCCTAATCTTTGAGGAACCGCTGAATGCCCTTGCAGTATTCCAACATGCTGCTTCCCAGCACACAGGCCTGACCCTTCCGTCTACGCAGGGAAGATGAGAAATCCGTCGTCTCTCCTGTTGTCATTTTTTTTTCTCGTCCTTCTCGATCTTGTTAACCCACCCATTATTCTGGACACAATCCTTTTGACATGGGGAGGGGGCATGCTCAATCTTTAATGCTGTTTGTTTTATATTCCTGCCTCATTTCCCTATATAAAAATTTATGATGACGTTCCCTACCTTCCATAAAATATTCATAAATGTCATTACTAATAACTTTCATAGATCATCTAAATTGATCCCTCTGTCGTCTTCTATCTACGCCACCCAGCACAGATCCATTAGTTTGGAGTGAGAGACGAGCCTTACATGCATTCAGTTACGTTTGGACACAAGAGAACAGATGTTCTGTGTGAACGCTGGCACAGCTGGAACGGTGGATCGGCGGCGCTTATAGTCTTTTATTACCTGACACACGTTAGTAATTGGGAGAAAGGTGTTTCATATTTTTAATAAGGGTGAAGTGCATTTTAAGCTAATGCACTATAAACGAGTGTTTATGTCGTGTAGTAAAAGATGTAGAAGCTCGTGTGAGCGCTCATCCACCGGTCTGGCATGATCTTTAATATATAATTGATTCTTCTCTCTGTGCCCCGTGTTCCCTATAAAAATTTCAAAAGTCCCATTAATCATTCACCGGCTAATTTCACTTACATGACACATGCATTATGGTACATTAAAAACATATATTTGACTAATTTGAATAAAAGATAGCAGAGGTTTAGAAAAAGTGTCACCTATCACTTGCTCTTCTTACCGTTACTTTCACTTTCTCTTCAGTTCGTAGTTTAGATTTCTGTCTAGTAGGAGTTTTTGTTTAATGAAAAAATAAATGGTAAATGGCCTGTATTTGATATAGTGCCTTCTAGGGTTCTACAACCCCCCAAGGTGTTTTACAACACAATCAGTCATTCATCCATTCACACGCTGGTGGTGATGAGCTACACTGCAGCCACAGCTGCCCTGGAACACACTGACAGAGGCCGTACACAGGGGCCACTCGTCCCTCTGACCACCACCAGCAGGCAAGGCGAGCTAAGTGTCTTGTCCAAGGACACGACTGCTACAGACTGAGCGGGACTCAAACCTACAACCTCCCAATTATGGGGCGGACACTCAACCCCTCTGCAACTGTCGACCTGAGTTCAGCTTTTTTGATTTTTTTGAGTACCACTGGGTTAATACACTGTTTGTTTCTTCCATAGTAAAAAGGGAGTCACATTCAGTTGACTTTCAGCTTTAATCATATCTGTCCGTCTGTTTAGTCATGGTAGGACTTGTTTGGTAGTTTTCTGCCATTCGCTCATCAGAGTACTCATAACTCAGCTGTTTACTCAGTTAGGATAAGACCTCAGCACCAGTAAGTTTCTACGCATAGCTTTTTGATAACAGATTCTTTGGAGAGGAAGACCTTGTTCATGGCGGGGCCGAGCGTAGGGGTTTAAAGATGATGTAGGCGGAAGTTCAAGAGAACTTTTTGGGAATGTTTAGAACTCATAGTGGGTCCAGGGATGTGTATTTTCTCCATATTCTCTGCTTTTTGGTATATAAATCAAGTTAAAGCTACAACAGTAAATCTGCAAAACAAGCTAGCTTAAATTTTTTTTCATACCTCTTAACAACTCTGTAACATAGTATAGCTATAAAGATATTGTGGACATTAAAAAAAATAATAAAGTGGTTCTCTCATATCTGTCTAAAAACCTCCATCAATAACACGTTTTGGACCAAAAGCAACCATTGGACCAATTGGACCAGAGTCCCAAAAAGAGAAACACCATTTGAAGTCACGGACAACAAAAGATGTTTGGACTTTCCAAAACGACGACTGGTGTTTGGCGCTCTCTCGTTTCCTCTGGAACTGCGGGTCCCGGTATCCGGCAGGCGTAGCCTGCAGATGATAACCGACAGGAGGGGTGAGAGTTCCGTGCCCGTGTTTTAGGCTAGCTTGTTTTGCACAGTTGGTAATGCAGCTTTTACTGGAAATACTGAATCATGGTCATTTTTGGAGTGTGTTAGTGTGTATTAGTGAGTGTGTCCGGTTCAGCCCTCCCGTGGGAATAAAAGAACCAGGCAACAAGATCCATTACATACGGATGCGTGTGTGCGTGCAAGTGGGCGTATGTATGTGCGTGTGTGTTAGTGTGTGCGTGTGTATGTGCATGCGTTCATGCGCGTGTGTGTGTGCGTGTCTGCATGCGTGTGTGTGCGTGTGACAAGAATTTGTTGTATTGTTCTCCTTGGCTGTTTCCATGGATTTGCTGCTTGTCTGTTGTAATGATAGGTCTGAGGCTCCGAGTGTTCTTCTGTCTCCTGTCCGCCACCCTGACACAGAGATGAAAGATGAAATGGAGATTGTGACTGATGCAATTACGTTGCTGCTGATTGAAGTAGAGGCCAAATTATCACCGCCCTGATTGGGCTTTGTCTGGACTGAGAGCATGCCACGCTCTGATTAAAGTGTCACAGAAATGTGTTGGCGTGTGTGTGTGTGTGTGTGTCATGCATGTGTGAGTCCTGGGCAGTAGAGAGGCTTTGAATAAAAGGTAGGAAGAAAGAAAAAAAATCGGTGTTATTTTTGACCTTGCCACTTGAGAATCTTTCTTCACAAGAGAAAATCAAGGCAAAGTTATCTAAATCAGACTCAGTCTCTCTGGAATATGTTCTCTCTATGCTTTCTTTGTTGCCTTTCTTTAAAAAATAATAATGATGATAGTAATAATGTCTCTCTTTGAAGATACTAAATCCGACTTTCCTCTTTAGCCTTGTAAATCTTCATTAATTTTCATCTAATTTTCTTTGAGTTGTGTTTTAACTCTCTCTGTCCCACCGGAAGCTCACTTTTGTGCGTCTCTTTTCTACATCTGTTTGCTTGTATTGCAATAGAACCCCATGTTCGTTCCATATATTCCTCTCGCCGTGCATGTTTTTTTCAGAGATCCTTTTCTCTCCCCACCCCTCTCTTTTTCTCTCGGCCCCTCTCTCTCATCTCCTTCTCCACTCTTGCATCACACTTTTTCAAACAGCTTGTGTTCAGCTCAACCCCAACTTCAAACATACATTTAAAAGAACTCAAACCATCTCATGTTAGGAAAAAAAGGCCCAGAGTCTTATTTGCCCGGCACTGCCACACTTTCTCTCCCTCCCTCACCTGATGCTGCCCTCCGTCGGTCCCTCCCCATCCAAAACGCTGTTTGTTTATCATCACTGGTGCAGTCTCGCCTCAGGTTGTTGCATCAAAATTAGCAGTTTTACCAGCATAAACGTATATAAAAGCACGTGTGAGGACATGTGCGCAGTGGTTCATTTCTGATTTCATACAGAGCGTGTTCGTGCCCATGGCTGATCCCAGAAGACAGCTGCAGGCTCTAGACTATAGCCGCCTCACAGCATGGCAACATGAAGGTAACAATACTTTCTGTATAGGACCAACTTGAAAGGCTTTGCTCCCTCACAGCTGGAGCCTGATCCCTCCATCTATCTATCCATCCACCCACCCCTTTCTCTCTGCTCACAAGAGTGTAATGCAGGGCCTTTAAATAATTACACACAGAAGTCCACCTGTGCAGATGAATGTGAAGCTGGGGCTCAGTAAAATTTAACCTCGTCAATGCACAGTGGTGCATTTCTTCTTCAAGCTTCTTAAAACTGGCCCCAGACAGGTGAATCTGTTATCACGTTGCAGCTATAGGCATTTTTGAGGTTTTTCAAGACTGTGTAAAGAGATTATTTGGCCATTTAAAAGTGTATTTTGGTGTAAAAGTTGGAGTTGCTAATCTACTTATTGTTGATAGCTTCCTGATTGGCCAGGATTAGGGTTCATGTCCAACAGGAATGATGAGCTAACAGCTAGTCTCAGCACAGTCAAGACCAGTGTAGTGCTGCCAGGGCTGCATGATATATTGCAAAGCCACTGCTCCTTCATTATGAAAGCAGCCAGTGGTTAGGATACCCTATGAATGCCTCCTTCTGGACAGAATTCCCATGGCTGACCCAGGAATTACAACTCTAGACTGGCTTGGGAATACCTTGGGATCCTGTAATAGAAGCTGGAGGAAGTGGCTGGAGGGAGGACAGTCTGTTCCCTTGCTAGACAAGATGATGAAAAGAATTGCTTCAGTTGCAATAACTTCTAAACTTTTACATTTCAAGTATGATGCAATGGCACATTGATCTAATTGACCCCAACCCTCTCTGACTATGATGCCCATGCCCAGTTTAGATAATGGTAGCTGGAGCACTAAAATCTATGGACAGTGATATATTATTATTTTGTGATGGCAGAACACAAAGAGAGGAGCTAGAAAATAATGTGGGTTTATTGTTGTATCATGTTGGTTTCTAATATTTTACAGCCCTTATTGTTGCTGTCTTTAGTGGGTTTTCACGCAGTGGGAGAAAAACAAATTATCGTCTTAGTCCGAATAAAGTCGAACTTCTGAAATGCATGTCTACACCTTAGGCCGACTGAAATCAAACCAAACTGGACTACTCCTAATTGGGCTAAGGTACCATGATAATGCAGCCAGCTTAGCCAAGCAATGACCGGCTCGGGTACGCCCCCTTCCAGAAGTGACAATGACAGGGAAGCAGCTTTCTGTTAAGAGAAGACCCTGAGTGAATCTGACATGTAACACTATCAAACAGTAAAGCATGTACCAAATGTACTGTGATGAAGCATTTTATCGTCTAGCTCTTCGGCCATTGTGCCCATCCTGCATGTACTTCATCTGCTTCACTCTTGCTAGTGTTTGTTTACTGTTTGTGTTGCTATAGGCTAACCAGAGGAAAGGGCACATGTTGTCATCTAATGTTGCAGAGTCGAATGCACTTCATTCAAAAATTCATTTTTCTAACAGACATGTAAACTAGGATAGAGGTTCCTATTCTGTTTTAACCCACATTGTTAGCTGGTGGTGGTCGGAGGGACCAGTGGTGCCAGTGCTCGGCAGCCTCGTCTTTGTCGGTGCGCCCCAGGGCAGCTGTTGCTGCAATGTGGCTCATCACCTCCAAGGTGTGCATGGGTGAATGACTGTGTTGTAAAGTGCCTTGGGGGGACTCTAGAATGCACTATATCAAATACAGGCCATTTACCAAGGTATTAGCTTGATTCTTGCCATAGCTTGACTTAGATGCACATGTAACCACACTGACTGATAGTTTTACATTATATGCATTATGCATGCTTATTTTTGTAGACATGCTATCTTTGCTGCTACTGGTGATGCTTGTGTAAATGTGGTGTGATATTAACGTCTAAGTAAAGGTTTGCAAAAATGCAGCAATAAACATGAAATTTATAGAACAAGTTTTGATTTTGAATGAGCTTAGACTAGCTGTTACATTATGTTCTTCATTCAGGGAGTCAAGTGTAATTATTGACAACTTTTGCAAAGAAATACACTGAAAATGGAAAAAAAAGCACTAATCTGAAAATTGAGAATGGAGGAGGAACCACAGCTTTCTAGTGGGATCTGACTGGAAATCCACCAGCCCTATTTTCAAAGATAATCTATCAGATGAGCACTTTCACAGTGGCCAGAGCTGAACAAATGCAGGATGGTTTTTACTAAAGTGTTAAGGTAGATCTGAGTTTAGAATGAGAAACCGCATAATTTCCAAACCAGCGGGGTAAAAGTCCTCAAATGCTCTTTTACTCACACTGTTTACCGGTGTGTTGAGGATGCTGACGCTCACACTGGATTCAGTAGTTCCAGTAAAAAGATACGTTACGAGAACAGTCACAGAGCCTTCTCTGTTTATCCAGCATGAGGTGAAGCAGGCAGAGAAATTCAACCAGGGAAGTTCGACTTAATATCAAGTGTTTTGTCTTTCCACAAACACAAAGCACACAAACACTTTGCTTCTTAAACTACAGCTTCATGTGGAGGCATTTGGGAAAAAACAGCATAAAAGTAACACTCGCCCACCGAACACTCCAAACTAAGACCATGTGGAACATCTATATATGGCACAGGGCCGCTGCGCCATCAATAGTCGAGCTGCACTTTTCACCATCTCACCTGCCAAGTGTAGGTTGCTATGAAACTGGGTGCGAGGATCTGGCGTCGCCTCAGCTCCCACTGATAAATATCCATATGAAGAAGGTTGGTGGATGGAGCCGAGCTCACAGCTTGAGTCCTGGTAATGCAGATGGCTTCTTTTGCTGGCGTATGGGAAGGGCTTTATGTGCAAAGCCAATACATATTTATGTGTTTAAAGCACATTTGTGGTGGGAGGCTCCTGTGGATTTGAAAACAAGAGTTTGACTCGGAGCCTAAGTGAGTGTCAGGGGGGCCGTAAAGGGCACTGGCTGAAGAGGCTGAGGGTTCCTGTTCATCTGCCTTTATCTGTATAACAGAGACTGGAAGGCACGTTGCTTTTATGTGACTGTAGTCAAGATGTTCTTCTTTATTTGATAATTACTTCCAATAGAACGGAAAAAGACTAAATCTGATTAAAGGTTGAATATGGAACAATTTATTAAAAAACTATATTAAAAAAAATAATACCTCCACGAGGCATTTAGAGGTGTGCAGAATGAAGGTGCAGTCTATTTTAATTTAAAAACAATCAAATATTTATTTTGACGGGCACGACACTGGGTTTATGTTTACATCTACCAGCCAATAGAGGGCACCATTGCAGGTTTCCAAATATGGTAAACAGTCCGCTCGGCACAGCGAGGCTGGCGTAGGGGAAAATGGCGGACTCTAGTGATGGCATTGTGGCTCTTTGAAGGAAGCCGTTCATTAGGGGGTCGTTTACCTCAACCGTTCAAAAGAGCCAGAATTTTGAATGAAGCGGAGCCATGTTAGTGGGGGTGGGGTGGGGGTGGTAGGAAGGAAGCAACGTGACGTGTGCCTCCGATGTCCGTGAGAGCGCGGGGTGGGGGCGTCATTACTAGAAGACAAGATGAACGGTTCACTACAAGGACTCGATTCTCATTGTTCACTTGTTCAAAAGATTCGATACATTTGTGAACGTCACATCACTAGCGGACTCGGCAAGTCAAGCAGCTGCATCTGAGCCCAGAAGATGTTGTTATCCTTCTCAGAAGAAGAGCGACCAGAAAAGATCTAAAACCAGAGTGAGTTTAGGACATGGTGCTGGCTGCTTACTTCACATATCGGCAGCAAACCTGGCATCCCGATGGCTGAAAACCTCAATAGTATGACGCTGCAGACCCGGAGACGCCAGTTTCAGGCCGACACCACTTTCAGGCTTCTACCATTTTCAAGAAAGCGACCTCTAATGGACAGATGTTTAACTGCAATCACACCAGATTCAGGCCGACGCCACTTTCAAAAAAAAAAATAAAAGAACAGATAAGAAACAGCTTTCAATGAGGATACCGAGTTTCACATATAGAATTATGATATCTCTTTGGGAAGATCAGCTAGTACGTTATATACATTTTCATTGTAATTTTCAAGGTATTTCAGAGACTTTAGATATAATTGAAATTCAGTTAAAAACGCATTGAAGACGGGACGATTTTAAGATTCGTTGTTTGTGGGTAAAGCAGAGGATGGTGTTATAGCAGAGTTCCTTATCTGTATCTTTGAGTAGAATTCCAAAAATGATCATATCTTAGCGGCCAGGGATGGAACCACTTACCTTCCAATCTAAATAAAAAACTACCCAAAACAGCTATTTTCTAATAAACAAATGTCAGGTGGTTGTTTTTAATGCCCAAAAATAAGACAGCATCATCAAATGATTTTGAAAAAGACAATTTATTGCTGGTGTAAGAGTATGACATGCAGAAAAGTACATTTCCTGTCATTCTTGATTTAGAGAAAGTAAAATACCTCTTTAGAGTCTCATCATAAATGTGCTAAAATGCAATTAAGTTGGTTTAAGCACTTAATATAGTAAAACCACAAAGGAGTTTGCAGACTTTGATTGCAATGGTGTAATAATGGAGTGCACTCTGCTCCCTTAGTACTTGCGTATTGACCATGCACTGTATACAGTACAAGGCCACAACTAATCAAATTCTCTCTGTGTTTCTCTCCCCTATGCCATTGCCTGGGGTGCATCTCCAACATCAGGTAAGAAATTGTTTTATCATTCCTCCAATCAATAGTAATATGGCCCATAGCTAGTCTCACACAGTCATAGATTTAGATGTGTGCAAATGGCTTTTTTTTTTACTCTAGACACCAACAATATTATCAGAGCCCGGGTGGAGTAGCACAATAAATCCACCTCTTCTTCTTTGTTTGGATCTTTTATCAAGACTGATGCTTCCCATGTAATGAAAGCTATTTGGCAAGAGCTGTCACTGTGTGGCGTTCTGGGAGGGAACAAAAGATGCTCTGGTTCATGGTGAAAACAGCTCAGTGCTAAGCTCAGGGCTGCTGCTCTGCTGCTGCCGATGTGTGGTGTGTCTCCCCGCAGCACTCAGCACTCCTGTGACAGCTCCCCCCAGTTTATGACAAATGGTGGGGCACAAAGCGGGCTAACAGGGAGGTAATGGCTGTTTGTTCATTAGTAGGCCAGGTCACTTGTGGGCTCAGGACCAGACTTGGGCTGCTCTTTGCTTCTTGTTTCAGGGCTGATGGACGGATATGCTGCAGTCATTATTATGCACGAACTAAAACATGCATAATGCACAGCCTACATTCGCTCATAATAGAAAAGGTTTTTCATGGTAACAGTGCAATACTTTTCATGCGTTTTTCCTTCTGTTTGTTTGAGATTTGGTGTGCCATGTCATGCTTATTGTGTAAATAAATAGGAATAAAGACCTCTGTGCATACACTTAATGAAGTATAATGTGAACAGTAAATATGTTTGCACAATATAAGGTAGTGGTAACTCACAATGGTGCTTGTTAGCTGGCTGTTAGCTAGAAGCCACATTTTACAGGTTTACATTGTGATTCTCCTTTTTGATGAAATAAGTCCTGTTTTGAGCTACACTCGGTCATTCACACAAAACCTGACAAGGTGCTGCATCAGTGTGTGTTTTCATAATCCAGCTGTGTGACAGGAGTGCTGTCTGTTTGAACAGAGCTTTGTAGGAGCTTAAAGACCAAGTTCACTGAGAAACTGATTTTAATTTGTTATTTTTTAAATATGAACAATCACTCTGAGTTTAACATGCAGGCTGATTGTGAAAATAGTCTTCTACCCCTATTTCCTGCATTAGCTGCCAATAGAAAATAGACGGGGAAACGCTTGACTTAGAAAAGACACTCAGATCTATGTCACATTAAAAATTTGCATTTATGCACTTACCCATCACAGCTCGCGAGCACGTTAGAAGCTAATCATTAGCATTAGCAGCTTCACCATATGGCAGAACTCCTCCAGGCTTGTGTTATTTGTGGGAATAAAACATCAACATTGCAAAGCAAACAGAGTCAGTGGTAAAGTTGATGTTAGCCAGTCAGAGGCGAGATGTCCAGATATCAGGAAATAAGACACCAAATCCTGCCGAGTTCTGCTCACCTCTCCTCTGGCTCACTTCTAGTTCCTGAAACAGGAGCGCAAGAGCTTTTTCCCCACATAGATCGACTCACAAGGCATTTGTTTATACGGGAGACCACTGTAAATCTATTGAAAAATGAGTGGACTTTAACACCTACTCGCCAACTGAGTTCTGTGACTACCTTCAGCTTAGGATCATAAAAGCAGAGGGTGAATTTAAACTTGTTCAGTGCTGTTTCATACATTTTAATACATTACTTCAAGATGGAATATCATTCATTTCATGCCTGACTCAGTAGTGTGTCAAATAGATTCAACTTGCTCTAACCACACATCTTTAGATACAGTCAAGATAAAGTTCGAACTCATAAATGATCTCTATTTGCTGCTATTGGCTAGTTTGCTATTGTTGGTGTCCTCTTCCCTCTGGCTGAAAATTGATCAGTGTCCCAACAACAATTGAGGGTAAACTGCAGCTTTCCAAAATTAGCTTTCATGAGTGCACCATTGATTTGGTCATTGTAAATCTAACTTTTCAGATAATATTAAGCAACAACTTATGTAATATGAGACTTACTGGGATTAGCTGACAGTAGAGAAGTCTCTTTTTCATAAAATGCTGTCTTTTTTCTTGTCCGTCGTATCTGTTCTGACAGTTGCAAACACTGGAACGCCCAATAGCTCATGGTTGCAATCAGCTGGCAAGCTTGGCACCATCCCCATTCGTCTTTTCTGTCCTTTATTTGCTCAGTTTAAAACCCCCACCTTTTTTTTTTTTACTGTAGTCACTCACACTCTTTCTCTCTCCATCCTAACTAAGGGCTCTCAGAGGGCCACAGCCAAACTGCTGGTCCTGTCTGTCTATTAATAAATGGCACTAACTACCTGCCCCTTCAGGGACTATTCATTTTAAAGATGAACTACCTTAAAGTACAACACAATGCCATCTCATTTTTACTGCTTCCTCATTACTGCTCTGGGCGGCTCAAGACTCATTGCTGACCCTCCTTCTCCAGACCCTTACCCCACCATCCTGCTGTCTTTCCATCTTGCTTTAACCACTTCTTTACCTCACTGCATTTTTGAGTAAAACCCAAACAGGACATCCCATAAACACAACGATAAAACAGAAAAAAAAATAATGTTGTAGAACTCCCATCAAGTCAACAGTTTGGCCTTTGAATAGCTGGAGTCTCAATTCCCAGCTCAGTAAATGCACTTATGGCAATTGTGATGATAAATCTAGGCACTCAAGTTAAATGTTTTATACTTATACAATTACCATAATAATCAAGTTTATTGTGAGTGGCGTGCTATGCGGTACCGTGGGTGTTTCACTCATAGCAATTACTGTTATAAACGCGCCACAGTGAGTGTGAATCTGCACAATAAGCTGCTCTGGCCAGTCTACGGTGATCCATGATGGTGGCAAGTTGCTGCATCGTTTACAGGATTGCATGCAGAGCTGCTTCTTGACTTTAATGACTTATATGCTAACTAATCTTTGATGTGGCACCAACTAATTCAGAGTGGACCGATGTGGGTTACACCGATCGCTGGAGTCATAAAGAAATAAGGAAAGAAAATAATCATGCATGCTTTTCTTTATAATATTTTGATGAGGTTTTTCTGACTTTAACTTTTTCGGGGGCTTTGTTTTTTAGAAGATGAATCAGAATCGTTGCATCCATCATCCCTTGTGTCTGAATGTCAAAATATTTGTTCCGGCATTGTTTTAGAGCCCTGGCAAACGGGAGAAGGGAAGTTTTGAAGCTGTAGAGGAACAGCCTCATTATACTCAGCAAGCTGCACAGCTATTCTGTATGAAGTGGAGATAAAAGCAAGAGGAAAGCTGAGAGCAAGAAGAAATAAAGAACATGGAAAAAAATGAATGAGGGGAAAAAAAGATGGAACTTGAAGGAATGGAAGTCTGGAAAGAAAAGGAGGCTGGATCAAAGGGATGAGGGGAAGGGAAAAAAGAGACATGGAAGGGAAGTACCATGTGTTTCTAAAAAAAGAAGCAAAACACAAAATGAAAGAGATCAAATTATAGAGAGATAGAGACTCTAACGGTGTGACTGGTTTATCAGCTGAGCTTAATAGTTTAAAGTCATCTCTCTCTCTTTCTTTCTGAAGTCCCAAAGACAATTTCAAATTACTCCACGCTGATATGGCTAATGTTAATTAAAAGCTGAATGCTCCAGACCATATTGTGTGCTTGTGTTTGAAGCATTAGACATTTTTTTCTTTATTCTTTTACTTTTCAATTAATAATGCCTCAGCACATTTGCATATATGTCACTGTGTATACAGTAGGGCTGTGCAAAGCAGCCAGTATTTGTATTTGTTGAGGGGCAAAAGTATTTGTATTTGTATTTGTATTCGAGTAAAACTCAAAATAGGTGTAAAAATCAATTTTATTTGCATTACACTTCAAATTTAGTATAGAAGAGTAATGAAAAAAATGATTTTTACACCTATTTTGAGTTTTCATCAAATACAAAAACACATACAAATACTCCCCCCCCTCAACAAATACACAACACTACTCAAATACTGGCTGCTTTACAAACCCCTAATATACAGTATACACTACCGAAATACCCATTTATTTAGATTTTATGTTTAAGTCACATAATTGGAGAATATACTTAGAGCAGACAAAATGTAAAGATTAGTCTTAAATGAAAATTTCAGCTGTTTTGAAGTTTTAAGTAAACATTTTCATCTGACTGATAAGCTAACAGCTAGTTTGAATGTAGCTAATTTTGTTGAAAAGTAGCTCACATCTTGAAGGTTGCAATATTACAATATTATTATATTAATATTAATTCAATGTTATTTTATTAACCTTTAGAATCATCATTTTCATGTTACAGTCATTTACATATAATTCAATGGTTACTTACGAGCATAAAAATCACAAGCAACAGCTGAAAGGTAGCTGCTTTCTCTGCATTCAGGTATCAAATCTTCCTAATTCTCCAAAATGACTATCTACAGTAGTTCTATATTGGTGATATTTTCCTGAAGAACCACCATGGCATTTATGAGGTTGGAGCTGTTTAAAGCTGGATTTAGGTGTGTTTGGCTAGCTGTTAGCTCATCAGTAAACAAAAGGCTGCTCTACATGTGGTTATAGTATTGATCACTTTAGCACAAAGCCCACTTTAAATGGCCAAAACAGCCTATCCCAGATGCTTTTTACATAAAAAATAAAAATACCCCCAGCTAGAGTATGTGAACAATCCTGAGAAAATAAATCCCTTGAAAACAAATTAAATCACCCTCTATGAGGAGACAAAGTCAAAGCAGAAGCATCTGAAACACAAATATTTACAAATATTTTTATAGTAATAGCATAAGAGTACTTAAAACATCTCAGTAGGATTTGCCTTTAAAATAATATTTTTGAATTACTGTTGAAGTCACCTGTGTAAAGGTTTTTCATAGCCTGGTGTCTTTATGTACCTGTGCACATGTGTTTTAGTGGTAAAGGGGCGCCCGTCACACATCACTGAGTCACAGTTGTTGCTCACTGTCCCAGCATGGCTGGTTAAGAAGCAACAGCATGCAGGCTTCTATAACTCAGCAGCAAATCCTCTATCTGAAACATCCACACACGCACACTTTTAAGAAGGAATTAATGCAAAACACGCATCAGAACAGCTCACACACAGACACTAATTCATAAGCTTCAAAGCATGTGGGCAGACACATGCATAGAAACACAAGCGCTTTCCCTTTTGTAGTTTGGTTCAATCTACACGCAGCCCAACATTCATCAAAGAGCCGGCTTCAGTCGGTTTGTTTTAGTGCTGTCTTGTCTGTCTGTTTGAAAGGATAGAAGGCTGAACCACGGAGACAAAGAAAATCACTCCGTTTTTGTATTTAGATGTGTCAATCACCATTCCTCAATTAGTCGCTGGGCACGGCTGTCACTAACATACAATATTCATTAGTGGTTGCTGCAAATTTATAAACTATTTGATCTTATCCAAAGTTTGAAGTGTGCTATATCACTCGCTGCGCTCTGAAAGCGTTCCAACAGAACGTGAAGGAGTTACGAGCCAACGAGGAAAAACAAGATAATGAACCCAGAGCCTTTAAGCCAGCAATTGAATTGCTGTTGCGGTGTTATGTGCATGTATGTGTGGCCGAGTGAAAACTGTGTTTGAAGCCTTCCACCATAAGGGATGATTTGACACCACTAAAAGCTTTTTCGACACACCGGTGCACGACTATAGCTACCGTCGACGCCTGTCATGACATTCTATCATGTTTGTATCCCACCACATTGAATATGCAATCAAA
>SSNS01000257.1:148314-208409 GCA_006937985.1 Aphyosemion australe
AGAGAGAGAGAGAGAGAGAGAGAGAGAGAGAGGGAGAGAGAGAGAGAGAGAGAGAGAGATGAGGGGGTTGTATCAACCCCAGGGATCTGGTCTATGATGAAACATTCAAGAGGAGTTGCCAGAGGAGTGTATTCAACACAGGGCTGTAAAATGAAGCTCTGGAAAAGCAATCTCCACTCACAGAGAACTATTGCTTTCATTACCACTGTAGCTCCGTGCATCAAAGGCGGTATTTTAGTTCAAATAAACGTTATGTCTTGATTCTTCAATAATGGGGCGGTCTAAATGGTCATTTGCATACCGTTTGCATGCTTGCTGCATAAAATGGTAAAAACAGAGCCATGCAGGGTACTTTTTGGTTCACCCTCAACCTGTAATACATTTTAAAACGTGAAGCTTGTACAGTATGTTTAGCGCCTGCACATTAAATGAAGACAAATAGATTGCATTAATTGTACAGTATCTCGGCAATAGCTGGTGATTAATGCTGCTGTTTGCTGATTCAGGTCTTGCCCTGATTTATGAGCACTTTTACAGCTGATAATTTTCTGCATGCACATTGTCCATTGTAAGGCAATGCACAAAGAAATACTTTACACTGCATCAGTGTTTATGTGTGAGCATTAAGGGCACATGCAGTGAAGAGAAATTAAAAGTCCACGGATGTGTGATCCTGCAAGTGAATGAAGCCGTATTTGTTTAGCTAATCAGGCAAATGAGTGTCATAAAGTGAGCTGAAGGCATCATGGGGAAATCACTCAGTAGAATCCCACCCCCTACAGTGAAAAGACAGATTCATCCCACCCACATCCTGCACATAACATTTCAGCAATTAAACACTGACTGATGCGTGGACAGATCAAGGTTAGAGGGCCAAGGTGAAAGCAAATGAACAGTGCCACCTTGGTTTATGCGTCCCATCTCAGAGGTCTCCTTCTGGGTGGAGACTGCAAAGATTCAGCACTTTTCTGTGCTGAATCTATCAACACCAGCTACATATTTATATAGTTTAAAGGAGCAATATGTAAGAATTCTAGAGTAAAATAATCACAGAACAGTCTAATGTCTCAATGATGTTGGAAGGAAGGTTATACTGAAACAGATTTCCATCTCAGCCAGCTCGGGGGTTGCCAGTTTTTCTCCTTTTCAAAAAAGCTAAAGAGGCACGTAGTTACTGTTTACAATCTGTGAGCCGACGGGGGTTGCCGAGTCTGCACCGGCAAACCCTGCTGCGTCTGCATTTGTACTTCCACACCGGCAGGCAAAAAGCTCCAAAGTTGTTTAAAGAATCAAAGTAAAAGAAGTAGCCCTGAAGTTATCTTTTGTACCCCTAAGAAGCCACGGCGTCTTTAATGTATTACTGTAATATCTGGTGAAGCAGGCTAGAGGCTAGCACTGAGCTAACAATGCTAACGGTGAAATAGAAACAAATACTGGGCACTAAAAATATATTAAGCTACTTGTCCAATTACCAACAACTCGATATTACGGTGAAATGTGTGTGTGAAGTGAATAATGAGTCAACTGTGGTGTTTTACGTCCTTTAATGAGTCATTCAGGACTATAACAGCAAGCTAACAGCAAGACAGCAAACAACTGCACTCCCTCCAATGCTGGAGACAGACTACCGTAATAAGTGTAGTAAGTGCTCACTACTGTAAAAACCCCTAGAGTGCTAAAATCAGATAAGACAATGTATTTATCTGCATGACCTGTCTCCGCTTGTCATCTAGAATCTTCTGGTGCTGAATCGTAACTGGCAACAGCCATGAAACTCACAAATGGTAGTGATAAAGTCATGTTTTGTTTAAAAAAATGGACTGCAGTACCCAAATTTCACCATAGGATGTCATTCTTACTTCATTCTTACATGTTGGCAGTATTGCAAACAAATTGAGACACAATTAAGACTAGGGATGTTCAATGTTGGCTTTTTTTTTTTACCAATATCCATTATACCAATATAGTCTAACTCTTAAACTCTTAAAATATGACAAGTACTCCAATGTAAGTTAGGCCAGTTTTGCCAAACAAACTTATTATACATCGGATCTGTTATATCTTTAATGAGCTGGAACGTAGCTGAAGAGTTTGAGTAATAATATGTGCATGGTGTGTAAAAGTTGTGTCATTAAAACAGTAACTGATACCGATAATTTCTGATATTACATTTTAATGCCATTATCAGCCAGTAATGATGGTAGGCTGATAATATCAGGCATCGCTAGTTAAGACACTTTGAGACTAAATGTTTTCCCTATGATGTCACTTAGCCTGACTATTAATACAACTTCTCACACTCTGATTCTAACTGAACATTTGCATAGTTTGTTGCAAATATTTGCAATTTAGTTGTCAATAGCATCCCACTGAGACACCAACTCCAACCTAAATCAACCAAGGTTTGTTTATTTAGTGTTCATTAGATGATAGATGATGACAGCAGTAGCTTATTTTGTTTAAAAAAATGATAGCAAATTTTTTATTTTATTAGCATCCTGCAAAATCCCTGCAGGAAGTCAAAAATAATGGATACAATCTGTTTGAGTAACCTAACATAAAGGAGGATGCACACAGAGTCAGTATCTTCACAGAGCACTCACAGGTGGTGAGCATACTGTCTACCCATGTTTGGTCCTCTGCCTGTCACACACACCAAGTCCCAAAGGAAAGATGCAGGTTAATCAGAAATGTTGCTCTGATTTCGAGTTTCACAGACCGTCACACCCACCATTCTCACCGCTCGCGTCTGCCTGCCATTCTGTGTCTTCTCGGTGCCTGGTTGCTCAGCAGTAATGGAGATAACTGCCGTGTAATAGACTTTTTTTTTTTTGTCGTATCCACTGGTGTCAAAGCGGCGTTGGTTCCCTGTGACATGGCTATTGATTCCTGATTGGGCCGCTCACTAGGGATGTTAGAGAGATTGGGAAATAGATGGAGGTGCAGACACAGGCTTGGCAAAAGCAGAAGGCTGAAGAGTAGGGCAGCCGATGTAGATTTTTTTTCTCCAACATATCCACCAAGTAACATACTGAACATTAAGTTGATGACCAGGATTAAAGAGAATGAAAATTGTCTGTCACCTCATCAGATTTTAGTAATCTGTAGTTAATCTTTGGACCCTAACAGGAAGTTTTTATTTGTTCTTATCCTTCATTCTAAACTCTCGTTTTCCATTGCTTTAGAGAGCAAGCTCACTAAGAAGCAGTTTTGAATAATCAGTCACCCTGAGTTACATATGCAGGCTGAATGCAAAAGTGGTCTTCTACCCCTATTTCCTGCATTAGCCGTCAAAAGAAAATGGATACAGGAAACTCTCGGGTCAGAAAAGAACACACAGATCTACGCCACAATGTAAATTTGCGTTCATGGACTCACCCATCTTAGCTCACAACCTCCAGGCTGTTGTTGATTTAGCATCTAGGAGAGAGCAGAGCTAGTAGAAGCTAACCGTTAGCATTAGCAACTCCACCACATGGCAGAACTCCTTCAGGGTTGTGTTATTTGTGGAGATAAAACATCAACGTTGCAAAGTGAATGGGGCAGCTGTACAGTCGTGTTGCTATTAGCTAATCAGAGGCGAGATGTTTGTTTATGAATGAATAATAATTAATAAAACTTTAAATCCTACCGTATTCTACCCCCCACTCCTTTGGATAACTTCTACTTCCTGAAACAGGAGCGTGAGCTTTTTATCCACAGAAAATGACTCATAATGCATTCATTCATACTAGAGACCACTGCAAATGTGTTGAAAAGAATGAGTGCATGAGAATTTAGGCCATGTCTAGATAAGCTCTTAAATTCTCGGGTCCACCAGGGCTTCATTTCTACATTTAGAACGAGGCGTTCGAAAACACAACATCATACAAGTCTCTAGTAAATGAATTATTCTTGCAGCTGCCGTATTTATTGGCAAAAATGAAATCTTTAAAAATCATACATCTTCAACAGGGACACAAAATTAAACTAAATGTTGCTGCCAGAGAAGAAATAAACAATGCTCAAAACCTTCGTTTTTTATTTCTCCGTTTTTGAGAGGAGGATGGGACATTTGGGTTGGGAAAAGTTTCAGAGACAACAGCCTTGACTTAATAAAAAATAAATAAATAATCAGAGCTAAGCCTAATCTAATACTCTATGTGAAAGCCTGTCAGAGGAATGGGGGCTCAGGGGGAAATATTGTGCATGTGAAAGGCCACTGGAGGATTAGAGTAAAAGGCCAGACAGGCAGAGAGAGAGTAAAACATAATAAAGGCTGTGCAGCTGTTCAAAAGAAGACAAGGAGGGAGGACAAAACAGAAGGAAAAAGAGAGAGATAATGCAGGCGAAATGAAGAATTTATTTCAAGGAATTCCTTATTTTTCCAGTAGCAAATGAACAAAAGTTGAAAGAGAAATAAAATGGGCTGCAGAGAAGAATGAACATGGGTGACCGTTTCTGAAAGGTTTGAAGTGGAAACACTTTTGTCCACGTCCTTTTAATTTGGAGTTGGGCAGCATGTTTCAGTCCGGACAATGGAGAAGGCATGAGCAGCAAGCACCAAAAACCCCGCCCCCACACGGAGGCAGACATGTTTTACAGGTTTTTGGGATCTCTGTGAACGAGCTGGCAGAGTCAGAGGCTTGATGGGAAGCATTGTTAATTCACAGAGCGTGCACCTGATTGCTTTCAGCACACCAGTTGTGGCCTTGAGCGATGATTTAAAAAAAAAATGACCTCTTTCCATTCTGAGGGACTTTAAGCACTTAGGCCGGTTAATGCCCAGGAGGGCAGTGTGGTGCTAAAGAGGTAAAGAAAGCAAATCAGCGAGTGTAGCCACTTTGACTCACATTGTTTAAAACTGTACAGGAGCATGGCTCCTCTGGCCTCTCTCAGACTTGCTGTAATCTCTGTTACTGACTTGCTAGGTCACTTTTAGGACTGCCCGTGGAACTGATTTGTTGTGTTCATCAGACCGTTTTAGTAGGTTTTGGCACAAAGAACTGCCTCCCCAGTGACCCCCTCCTCCCCTCTCTAAAACGCTGGTATTAATATGCACCAGCGGTATTTCGTCTATCCTCTTTAGCACCTAATCAGACTTTATTCAGATTTGCACAGCTGTAGTTCATGTATAATGCAGCATTAATTGCTTCTCCAGTAGTCATTAATAAAGAGCCGACTGGCCTCTGAACAAGTGAAGATGCAGGAGCACAGGGAGGTGTGTGAGAGACGGAGAGGGCATGGGACGCGATCTGTCATCTCCCACAATCTATATCCTTGGAAATGTTATTTATTTCCTCATTATATGCGGCGTTATGATGTCAGAGAGGACAACGGCATCAAAGGTAGTAATAGTGTTCGAGTTGACTTCCAGTTTGAAAAGTTTTCCAGGTTTGCAGCAGGCCCCCCCGAGTGCCCTCTGCTGAAAATTCTATTGAAATATTTGTTTGCACGGCTCAGTGGCATTTAATCTCCTATTGTTCATCAGTTTCCGCTTGATTTATTTCTTCACCTTCGCCTATTTATTGAATTTAATTACACCTCAAATCCCAATGCAAACCTGCTGCTGTTAAGGGCTGAGAGGAGGCTGGGCTGGAGAGAGGAAGGAGGGAGGGGAGGGGGGAGGAGGGGGAGCGGTGTGCGAGATAAACCATGACTCAGAGGAATCAAACAAATAACCACCTCCTTCCAGGCTTACATTAGGTATTTTTCTTCTGATTCAAGCTAACTCAGACAAACACACACACACATGCACACACGCATGCATGCACACACACATTAATTAGCAGTGGAGGTCAGTTTATCAGCCTGAGAAAGGTCCAGTAAGGCACACATGCTCTGAAAACTGGCAAATGATCTGCAGTCTGTCTGTAGACTCACCAGCCACATAAAATATCAACCAGTTAATTAGGCAGTAATTGTGCAATGTGCTCTCCTTTTTATGTACCATGCATTTGTCCATAAAGAGGCCAGCGTGAAGATGGCTGAGAGAGAGAGAGAGAGAGCGACGTGAGAGATGTGCTTCAGTATCAAACCATTTCATGGCTGCAGGATGGCCAGAGGTTGAATACATCTCTTTATTTGGAGCAGAGTATAACAGAGAGAGCCTTTATTTCTGTGATAATAAAAAGGCATTCACCCTAGATAGCATCTACTATTTCTGTTTGAGCCAAATAATGCCTAATTTCACTGTGAGTAATACTGTCAGTTTGCTGTTTTGTGTCTATCGTCACACTGTCCTCCAGTTGAGTGAACAAGGATTAAAGAATTTGTAGAAGACCAAAGCTGGGAGACCTTAACATCATAAACACACGGACCTGATCTGATACCAGCAGAGACACAAGCTAAATGATGGAGGAATCATGTGGAGCAGGTTGGGCTCACCTCTAAGTCGGCTTGGCTTTGTGCTTGTAGAGGCACTTCCAGAGAAGACTCTTTGCACATATTTGCTGAATTCAGCACAGATCAAGGCTAAGATGATGCAGCAGAGACTACACAGCAGACTGGTGGATTATTGTGCTCTTCTCTCTGGTGATTGAATGAGCGTGCAAGGTCATTAGGTTTATATATTAGAGAATGCATTATGCTTTTTATGTGATGGATTGTTTCAGTGCTACGTGTCTGTGTGCATGCTGGAGCTAAATTAATGAACATGCACACTGTATCCTGTTCTGTGTATTTATGAATCTCCATGTGCTTTGTCTCCTGAGGTTAGTTATATATGCTCAGTTTGCCTACGTGCTCTTGTGTGCGTGTGTGATTCGGAGCCAAAGGGCTGTGTGCGTAATTGTGAGTCAGTGCTGTGTGCCGCCATGCTGCAGGGCCAGCAGCACACAGCATCCAGACAAGAGATGTGACAGTGATGGCTCCGTAGCCTTAGGCCACAGCTAGCAGGCCTGAGACACACCCACGCTACTGACCTTCACTGTCACCACTGTAGCACACGCACACACACACACTCGAGCACATATGCACGCTCCATGCAGAGCGTAGCCTGGATTACATGTGGCGGACACATGGGCACGTACATGCATACACATGCAGCTTGTCTTCCACCTACACTACACGCCTGTTCTCCTCTGTTTTCCACTTCTCTCTGTGAGTCAGAGCTTATCGGGCAAGGCACAATGATTCACCACCAGTGTGAGTAAGCTGCTTTCTGCATCCAGCTCTGTCTCTCAGACCAAAGCCGTGGACTCATTCTTCATTATCATCCACACTCACCCACCTCACCCCAATCATTTCATATCTCCCAGCTCAGTGTGTGCTCCCCTTTTCTCAGCCTCTGCTTTCACACTTCACACAAGGCTTCCTTTTATTCTGTTTGCACCGTTTTTATTTAAACATTACAAATGACGCTCGCAGCAGCAGGATGTTGATGAGGAGGGATGAGACTCCTGAATCGGGGATGCTGTACTTAGGTCTACACAAGGTTATAATGACTCTCCTTGGCCTCCTGGCTTTCCTATAAATATTTATGCCTTGGGTGGTGAGCCTTCAGGACATCATGTTCTGTGCTTGGTTTCTCTGTCAAATCGGTTGTCAGACTGAAGCATGGTGCACATAAGTATGCATAAGGCAGATGGAGGAAATTATAAATTTAACTCAGTCCGCTACAGCCATGCACTCCTGAACTCACATGCATCAAATCTCAGAAGTCTCACGGCTGCTGCCTACATTCTGCCTGAGTCGTTATCATTATTACTATTATTATTGTGGATGACATCCATCATTTACCTTTTATCATCATGGGTACCCCTCATTTGCATGGTGTGCACACTTCTGATGAGACATCAAAGGGAATGTAGCTCACATAGCAAAAGTTTAATATGATTATTTGGGTAACTCAGTCATGGCACTGTTTAAATCCAGACTAAATCAATAAACTTAATGCTGCATTGAGTTCCTATTCCTTCCAGCTGGTTGTGTATATTTTCATACATGAAGCTCAAATTATTTATAGAACATCCTCCGCAGCAAAGTCACAGCTAACCAAGAGAGTCTTTTGTTTTGTAGCTGAGCAACAACAGTGCTGCTGGTATGTTGTGGTAAAGTCAATGCCTACAACAAAGCATGCTAACAAGTGTTCGTTTTTTTCATGGATAGTTAGTGCATTAGGCTCTGCAGGGGAAATCCTTTGATGGTACACAGGAAAAACGGAACAGGATCTGGGATAAAAGGGCACGAGAGAGGGAGAGTGGGTTTTAATGGGGCAGAAAGGAGATTTGATTTTTGTGTGTGTGTAGTGTAACCGTGACAATAGTGTTCTTGCATCATCTTTAATCCACCAAAACAAAATAAATCCACAAATTTGGTGGGAGGGAAAAATCAGCCTTTTCTAGCTCTATTTCAAATGTATGCGTTTCCAAAGGATTCACTAAAATATTAGAAAACCTTTGTTTGAACCCTTAAGTGTTTTAGAGGAAAATGTTAAAAGATTATATTCTTTTTTGTTTTAATTTCTATTTTAAAAGTTATTTTGAACATTTTCTTTATTTTTTATAACTTTTTGAAATCTTTTTCGTTTCACATTTAAGCTAAAAATCAAGATTTAAAGGACATATTATAACTTTGTTGTATGGTCCATACCTTCTAGAACGAGCCATTTCAGGGCTCTGTCACTTTAAGAAGACAAGCTGGAGCTGGCCACGCCCACCCATCCTCCACCCAGGCTGCTATAAGCATAGATATCATATATGTTATACACGGCGGCCATCTTACTAGTGACAGCTGCCCCCTTTCATAGCATTGGTGTCAATGGTGATTGTACTACTTAAATAACTCTAACTTGCTCAATTTTCAACCGATTTTCAAAAGGTTTGGTTTGTTATAAACACCAGAGATGTGGCAGTGAAATATGATAGATTTGGCCCATTAATTTGAAAATGTTAAAGTATGTCCTATCAAGCCTATATGTTATAAGGTTTGTAATAATGTAAACCGTTTGTAAATCCGTTAATATTTCATCGAGTTATGAGTGTTTTTGTGTAAGTTATCACTCACCTCCCAGCTGCTACCATTGAGAACGGAATGTCTGCTGTCGCTAGTAAGATGGCCGCTGTTGTAGGGACACTGTTAAGGCATCTAGTAATACTATATATGATATATGGCTATAAACTGAGAGGCTCTGATATCTGGGAGGGGCTTGGATTAGAGCCACTGCCCCTCCAGCAGCAGCTCTCTCTTGTTCTTGTCTAAATTCCCTGTTTGTGACATCACAAATGTGAACTTTTTCAAATGGCTTGTTTTAGGCACATAACTCCTAAATCAAACACGGACAGAAAACGGGTAGATGGATATTTTCATATTTGGAGTGTTTATAGCGGCAGTAGAGACCCACATGGCAGCACAAAAGGATGCAAAAGCTGAGTTCTGCATAACATGTTGTCCCCTTTAAATTGTGCACAACTCATCTAATTTGGTCACCTGACCTGATCAACTCTTTACAAATTTTTTTTTTAACAAACATATTTTTAACTTATTTCAATGTTTATTTTTAGTTGAATTATTCCTTTTTTTTCTTGCTTTGCATATTTCTTATCTCAAGTGGTTCCAAGAAATTTAGAGAGACCTGATTAAATTTTAGTGGAGGTTTTGGTTTCTGTAAAAAGTAGGTATGCTTGTGACAGTTAGCCTGATGATAATTGTGTCTTTTGTAGCATCTGTGAATCATTTTGAACTCCCTGTGCAGCCAGCTGATACTAATATTTTCTTGTTTTATCCCTATCCATGTTTAGGAAATATTTTTTTAAAGCTATTAGAACAATAAAATGTGAACATCAAGCTCGTGCTTATTCTGTTCCAGCCAATGAGTCCAGCCTTTTTTAGCTCATCTCTTGGCCGTTCACAACATAATTAGCCAGAACTAGATAAAGCTTCCCACTTAGCCTGCAGATTCTGCAAATCCATGTGATGACCTCTGTTCATCGAGATAAAACGTCTCTTACATGCACGTTTGTGTCAACATTTGTGGGTTGGCACTTTTCGGACACGGCACGCACATCTGTCAGCGCCCTACAGCATCGTACATCAAGTCCATGCTGCGCTATTAGATCTTTCTGTGACATCTGATTTACACAGCCTGTCAAGATCCCCATGGGACTGTCCCATGTTCCTGGAACAACCAGCGCCTGCTCTGAAAAAAAAAAAGGAAAGAGGGACCTGAAAGTGGAAATTCACTATGCTGTTTGTGTTTGATTGTTGGACGGAGAGCCTGGGGCAGAGAGCTCTTTCTGCACTCATGATTTACACACAAGTCAGTGCTGAAGGGACATATTAGATAATTAGTTACTTAAACATCTGTGCGTGTGTGTGTGTGTGTGTGGGAGAGGGGAGAGGGAAAGAGGCATTTTATTTATGTCCATGTGTTTGCATATACATAAATGCAGTGCAATGCATTTCTTCTTGTCAATCTTCCTTGCAGCGGCTGCAGAGAAAAGGTGAAAAGGTCAGCCCGCAGCTTTACTCCAGTTTTCACTCGGATGGATTAGGAGCACGTTGTGTTCGGAGTGAAGCTTCAGCCATTCACAAAGCTCTCGAGCAATGAGGGTGGGTTGAGCTTGTTGTTTGTGTATCCTTGCTGTACGAATAATGATGTGATGAATGGAGAGAGGGAACGAGTGGGAGAATAGAGAGAGGGATTTCAAGGCTAATGCCTGGGGGGATGTCAGACAAACCTGTATATGTGTAATAACCACAGAGGTTAAAATGCTACACTGGCACTAGAGATGGCTGCCAAATATTTTGACATCCACTCTACCTCCTCCGCACAGCTGCTGCTGAGGCTGAGGAAGAGAGGGATGATTTAGAGCAAAGGGAGAGAGAGAGAGAGAGAGAGAGAGAGAGAGAGAGAGAGAGATGGATTAACATGAGGAAGGAGAGACCAGAATGTGAGAGAGTGTGGGCTACAGACATGTTGATATACAGTCGGTAAGAGAGAAAGAAAGAAAGAGAAAGCTGCCTGTTTGCTCGCCTGCAGTGCCTGACTGTCTGTTTCCCTTGATTTCTCTCTCCCAGCGCTCTGTGCCGGAGGATGCATCCACGGTGCTATTTGTTTCAAGGTTGTTCTAAATGTGACTGATGTGTACAGCCAGCGTGCTGTTTGCTTTGCTTTCCTTCGCTGCGGCTGCATGCAAAAAGGCTGTCACACCGTATTAAACGTGGCACATGAGCACGCGGCTCAAATGATGCGGACGGACGTTTGGAACAGTGCCGTCTCCAAGCCGAGCCCTCGTCCAGGGTCGACGGTGTAACGGCGTATTCAGATGTTCTCATCCTTGAGTTGTTGAATACTGCTACAAAACTCGGTTATGGGCTGCAAGATAGGTCACTTGACGCACGACATTTATTACCAATTGAAATAGGAGGGAAATTACTTTTGCAGCAGATGTAGCACGCTTTGTTTGTGTGCGTGTGTGTGTGCACGCAGTGCCTTCATAACCCCACAGGGGCTGTATATATAGATTGTGTCTTTCATCTTCTTTTTATTCTGGTGTGTATGGATAAATAACTCCTGTTCCCTCTAGATTAGCTGTGACCTTTTCACCCTCTCTATATGCACCTAGCAGGCACTTACAGCTCTTATTCGGTGATTGCATTGTGAATCCTTCATTGTAACAAATGTCAACTTCATTGATTGGCCGTCTTTGCCCAAAAATAACAGGCAGCTAAAATCAGGNGAGATTGCAGAGAAAATAGAAAACCTTACTCATTAAGTTCAAGTCCACAGCCTGAGATTTCATGGATTAATCAATGCTAACCTACTTTATCAAAGACACTTATCTTCTACATACAGAAATCCATGCATGTCCCCGGCAATCCGGTCGATAACAGGAAATATTTCACGTTGTCCACCCCTTTTTTTTGCCATCACTAATTCTTCTTCGCTCTCCTTCCTGTTGTGTCACTACATCCGTGTCTCCTCTTTTGCCTAAACGTCCTTGGGATTGGCGTGTGCACGCAGAGGGGAGACCCATATCAGATAACTTATTGGTTCATTTTGCCCATCTCTTTCCAATAATGTGTAACATTACCAGTGTTATTAGATGGAAGATTAATGGTGCTTGGCCCTGCTCCTCCTCCTTCAGGATGAGACACGCAGGAGAAAAGATAAAGGAGAGAGTGGGAGAAGGGATTGTGGGAGAGAGGTGAACGGAGGAGGGGAGGGAGGGAGGTGGAATGAGAATGAGCGAGTCCTCTTTGACTCAGGAAGCCTTAATGTCTGACTCAGCTCTGTAGTTAGAGGGTCATTTCATGGAGCTGACTGACAGACAGCGGGGGCCTGAACTTCTTGATCTGTTCCCACTCTACCCCTCCATCCCCTCCGGTCTCTTCCCCTCCATCGCTATCCGTGGCTTCATATTCCCGAGCACAACCGTTCACCATCGTTTGATCCTCCGCCTTCACATCAATCAATGCAGACAGCAGAGAGAGGAAAGGGGAGAAGAGACGTATAACTTGTTTTTCAGTGCTTAAGGTGCTGTCTGTGTCATGTCAGTCTGATGCTGTTTATTTATTTACTTATTTATGTATTTATCACCCCCCCACACCCTTTGAGGCTGCACTTGTTGGTGGGTTTAGGAGCTAAACCCCCAAAATGAAATAAGGATCCCTTCTAATCTCATGCATCTTAAATCTGAGTGGATCTTCTCTCTCGTTTTATTTCAGCTCATTTTACCACGCTGCATCCTTTACTGTTTTCTCCTTCACCCCCCCTCCCCTCTCTGCTCCCACTCTCTGTTGTAAGGAGTAATAACTTGCTCATTATTGGATGTAAAAAATATCTACTAAGAGATTATGCTAGATATAAAAAGCTCACAGGTGATGGGAGTCAGAACCTCTCTGCATCTCTAATGAGGCCGGGGGATTGCAAACCCTTCCCCACAGAGAGCCAGCATCCTCCACCAGCTCCGAGCTGAGGCCTAAACTCGGTCTAGCAGGAGACGCCTCAGCCCGGCTCGGCCCAGATCAGCTCCACTGCAGTTCAGCTTCGTTTGACCTTGGCTTGTGTAATTAATGTATTTACTGCAAGTTCCTCTGCTCTTCTCTCTTGGTTATTAGGGCGTTGGAGTTGTTTAGAGCTGTTTGTGTTGCTATCCGTGCCCCCGCGCACCCTTGATCTCCCCCTTTCTGCAGCACACTCCACTAAACCTTCCAAGCACTGAAGAAACTCGGTTTCATCCAAACACATCCAGGTTTGGGGTATTATTATTATTTTTTAATATTTATTAGGGTTTTTTGTTATTGTTATGATCTCATGTTGTCTCTATAGAGTTTCCTTTTTTTACGATTCCTCTGCCTTAAGCATTTAATAAGCTTTTGTCCACAATGATGGCATTACAAAAACATGCGCTCAAGGATGGATGCTTATTAGAAGAAACGTCAACACAAGAAAGAGCCATGGGTTTAATTATTTCAGACAAGAACTGAAAGAACAACAACAACAAAACAACTGACAAACCCATTTTTCTGGACTGAATAAAATCCCAGATTAATAAAGTTTTTTATTCATATTTAAACACACGTCACCTTTTAGCAACACTGATGAAAACATGTGGACAGAAACCACCCCCTGAGCATCTTCATATCTGGAAAATATTAAATTTACATTAATTCTTTCTACTTAATTAATTAATGTAATTAACTTGGATCAACTATCCTCATTAGTACACATTTTGCTGCTCCATCTAGTGGCAGGAAAACACACTACACCCACATTAAACAGACTGTTGATGATAGTCAAGTTTTACTTTGAAATGATAAAAAAGTGTCACTTTTATAAAACCTCATCAAGTTTTCAGACTGAAACTTGGTTATTTACAGTAAAAAAAATGTTTTGTCCTGTAAAGACAAATAGAGTGGTCTGTCTGAGGGCATCTTTTCCTACTAGTTTGTATTTTTTATGTCAGCCTTTTTGATGTTATAAATTTCCAGTGCATATCTCTTTGTGCAAAATATTAAATTAAGCATAAAAGTCTAAAATTATTTCAGTTCAATGTCAGACTGAGGATTAACATTTCACAAATGTTAAAAGTAAGAGATAGTTTAGTGGCTTCCCTCGACACATATTTAATAAAACTCATTACCAATGACACAAATGATCTAAGTGGAATTTCAATACTGTAATTTGAGGAGATTTTACATTTTTGTACATCTTTCTTTCAACACAGTGTCTTCTAAATACTTGCTGTGAAAGTTTTTAAACAGAAACATTTAGGGACACAAGTATGTTCACTGCTAATTCATATCAGGTGATAAACAGTGGTGTGTGCACCACTGGAATCCAATCTGTGAAACTTAAAGGAACTCGAGGCCGGGCTTTAAAATGAAGCAGGAAGGCAATAAATTCTTGAAAATTCTTGGAAAAACTGAAATTATGTCTGGTTCTTCATATGAGCTGTAAACTGAGCCTGATTATAATGATTACATTTGGGATGTTTTTTTTTTCTCGTGCACAGATTCTTGACCAGATCTGCTGCTCAGATGAAAGTGGACGTTGTCTTGTAATTAGCTATTCTAGTCTGGAATTTAGTATTTTCAAAGTCACGTTAAAGCAGCAGAATAAAGTGTGTTATTCACTATTAAATGATGGTAGATCACAGATATAGAAAAAAGAAAGACCCATCATCTCCTTTTTCCAGTGTATTCATCCCCTTTAACTTCCTTGCCATGAAAAAATCAAGTAAAACATTCGACTTTTGCATTTTTTGATTTGGGGAAATAAGGGCTTTAGTTAAATGCAAATTAATAATATTCATTATATAATAATTGTAGTAATAATTATGCAATGTAATAATGTTAATTTTTTAACAACTCCATATTTTTTTTAGAATTTGTTTGTTTTACTGTTTTTTTTCTTGTTAAGTTCATTTAATGCTTCAGTGAGATGTAGGGACTTTATGCTATGTTGAGCAGGCAGGCAAAGGGCTACAGACCATCTGAAAAAGCCTGAGGAAAATCAGAAAACATAAACAAAATTACTCAAAATTAGATCAAATATAATAATTAAATTTAGTTTTAGGTGAATTAGTTGGCCAGAGTTTTAGTTGTGCAAGTCCATGGATTCCCCAGAGGTATAAATGTGACAGTGACAGCTAATGGACAGACCTGAAAAGCCAACAGGGGAGGGAGGGATGGGAGAGGAGGTGGAGCGGTGAGACGGGGAACATCTTTGCCCACCACAGGAACAGCGAAGGGCAAATGTTTGAATCATTTAAAACTCCAGAGACAGGGATCTTTTACAACGGCCAATAGCAGAAGGGTCTGGCACACCTTGAGCCAAAACGCCTCCATCCTTTCCCTCCATCTTTTCACCTCACCAAAACTAACTAGGAGACATATTGTGGTCCGAAGCACAAATGAAACCAAAGACAGGATGGATGTGATAGGGCAGTGGGGAAAATCAAATCTATTATTTAAATTGGTGGTCCGTGTTGTGGTAGAACAAAATGCCACACTCATTCAATCACCCATACACAGTGAGATTTGTCCTTTTTTTAGGCATCAGACAGCCTTTATTTGGTGTTTGTTACCCTCCTCGACCTGTGGGGACTATTAAATGTCACTACAATTTAAGTGAAGAAGAAAGACAACTTCACCTAACTTTAGAGCACCGTCGAAGGTCAGACATCTGTGTGTGCATGTGTGTGTGTGTGAGTGTGTGTGTGACAACTGCTACTTCCAAAACACACACACTAAGCCCCACACTATGCAGAAAAACAAACATACTTCCACAAACTAACATTACCTTTGCACCATTTTTTAGTCCATCCTTCTTCTGCAATCTCTCTCCTCTCTCTCTCTCTCTCTCTCTCTCTCTCTCTCTCTCCCCCATGCAAGATTGACTAAATGTTTGCCTTTGGGCGGGGGTGTTTTCTTAAAGGTTTCACTCGGGGACATCAAATATCGACTGTGATGTTTTTATTAAAGGAGCTTGTTCTGCGAGAGGGAAGCAACTCTGAAACAGGAGGCATTCACAGGACACACTGTCACAACCGCTTTTGCTCCTGAGCTGATGAGAATTAATGCACTGTCTAATATTCAATGAATGTGTCTGCATGCCTTTCTTTCTTTCTTTGTGTGTGTCTGTGTGTCTGTGTGAATAGAAATCTTTAATGTGTGGTATTTCTGTGTGTTTTATATGCATTTTTCTTTGTGTATGTGTGTGTGTGTGTGTGTGTGTGCGTGCGTGAGTGAGTGTGTGTGTGTGTGTGCAGGGGGATGAAAACACCTACTTTTCAGTCACTGCACAACAATTTATTACAATTTGTTTGGCTGGCCCTGAAGTCTTCATTACGCAGTCACGGAGAGCACACAGGGAGAGAGACGGGGCGGCAAGGTCACCATCCGGCAGGCCAAATGGAGATGCGGCCCTCAATTTAGAAACTCTTGGGGGAGCACCACAGACGCCGCTCACCAGTACACGCGTGAACGTATAGCCGCGGCGCTTCTTTGCATAATTCTTGTTGTCTCAGCTCTCATTTTCTATGTATAGACAGAAAAGCTGTAAACTGGCAATCAAGCACAAAATGTAATCTAAATGCTAAGTGACACTAAAATAATGCAACAACTGTGTGTTTTAGAACAGATAAATTAGGAAGAATGAGTTTTTCACTTGATCTGCCTGTCACTGAAAGGTGCCCTGGTGGCAAAATGATGCCTCAATTTTGTGAAAACGAACCTGATTTCATATTCCTGCACGCCTATCATTATAAGTATTCAGCTAAGGATATCATTTCTGAGAGTATTTGATCACTTCACTACAAACAGTCCTCCCAGACGGCTTTGTTGTATCTTCCTTTGCTCATTAAGCCGTTCATTAAAGGACGGCCTTGTCTGGGCCCACAGGGTGCGTGCGTGTGTGTGTGTGTGTGTGTGTGTGTGTATAGGTGTCTGATATGTGTGTGGAAATGTGAGTGTGAGGCATCACGCTTACTGTATGTTTTCACGCTCTTCCCATTATCCATGCTTTATGGTACTTTGAGCAGGGATGCAGATTTGCTTCTGTCAAGGTTAATAATTGAAGAAATCAAGGTGAGTGTCTCAATCTAAACATGAGGACACTTTGGGGGTGTAGGGGGGTGCTGGATCAGACACCCAGCTGGTACCTCTGAAATTTTAATTAGCCCTACTCTCTTTTTCCCCTTCCACATCCAGACATTGTGGCTGAGCATCCAGACGATCACTGGAACTGTTCTGTCCCTCGCTTTAACCCGAGCCAGTGATGTGATACTGGGGAGCTGTGGCTGGAAGTCTTAAAGGAGCCCCCTTACTCCCACAGCTTATTATAAAAACCCCACCCCCCACCCCCCCTGACTCAGTCCTACTTTATTGTCTTACTGCATGGTGTCTTTATGGAGCATCATGTATTAAATATTAGTCAATTTAAAAGTCAATATTTTATTCCATCTCTAGATATTTGGGTGCGCTTTTCATTTGCCCTCTTGGTTTAAAAGAAATATTCTCATAAACATTTGATCCTTTATCTGGGGAGATTAAGCGTGCTCTGCCTTCATGTTTAATCCTCGTGTTTGTGGTTTAGGATGTACTGAATTATATTTTTCTTTTTTTTGCAGCAATAATCCTACAGGAACATTAGGAACATTAAGTGTCATATCTACCGTGCATTATTGTCAGTTTGATTATGACTCGTAGAGTTTTAAATGTCCAGCCTTGTGTCAAAGCAGAATGTTAAAATATGTTATTGGGACAAGATAATATAAAAATGTCTCCTCTTTATGTTTCTGACACTTCAGCATAATGCAGTCTCTAGTACGTTGCCACAGACAAGCGGTGATGTGACTGTTTTTCTCTTGGCCGTACATCTCAATACATCATAGAAACGGAATGGCAAACATGACCAAAATAAGTCAGAATGTAATGTTAAAGCCTTCTTCTGTTATTAAAAGTGAAGATGATGTTTCTTATTTATGTGTGCTGCCATATTGTATTTTAGGAACCAGTCAACTTGGTCAGGAAGTCCCTACCTATCCACAGAGACACAATCATGGTGTTTTTAAGCTTCAATTAAATATTTTAATGTATTAGAAAAATGACAATTTGAGCATCCAGGAGCAAGGTAAGCGCTGTACATCCACAGAAAACAGCACACAGAAAAATAAATTCTGAGATGTCATTTCTTAAATCTTTTAATAATGTTTTTGTGGAGGAGGCGGAGCTCAAAGCTTGTACTGGAACCAGCCACTAGGGGGAGCTCCTTTTGTTGAATATTTGATTTTTGCAAATTGATAAACAGAACCTCCCATCAGCTGACTTTCTCTAACCCCATTTTTTCACCGAATGTGCAAGCATTGCGTAACGACGGCAAAGAGTAGTACGGCACAAATAACTGCTGTTATAGCTAATGGGATCGTTTCCACGAATCGCAAAGTGGAGTGTTTGTGACACATCCCAGAAGTGTAGTAGTGTAGAACCCCCAGAAATGTAGTAGTGTAGTACACCCAGAAGTGTAGTAGTGTAGTACACCCAGAAGTGTAGTAGTGTAGTACACCCAGAAGTGTAGTAGTGTAGTACACCCAGAAATGTAGTAGTGTAGTACACCCAGAAATGTAGTAGTGTAGTACACCCAGAAATATAGTAGTGTAGTAAGTGTAGTAGTGTAGTACACTCAGAAGTGTAGTATTGTAGTACACCCAGAAGTGTAGTAGTGTAGTACACCCAGAAGTGTAGTAGTGTAGTACACCCAGAAGTGTAGTAGTGTAGTACACCCAGAAATGTAGTAGTGTAGTACACCCAGAAATGTAGTAGTGTAGTACACCCACAAATATAGTAGTGTAGTAAGTGTAGTAGTGTAGTACACTCAGAAGTGTAGTATTGTAGTACACCCAGAAATGTAGTAGTGTAGTACACCCAGAAATATAGTAGTGTAGTAAGTGTAGTAGTGTAGTACACTCAGAAGTGTAGTATTGTAGTACACCCAGAAGTGTAGTAGTGTAGTACACCCAGAAGTGTAGTAGTGTAGTACACCCAGAAATGTAGTAGTGTAGTACACCCAGAAGTGTAGTAGTGTAGTACACCCAGACGTGTAGTAGTGTAGTACACCCAGAAGTGTAGTAGTGTAGTACACTAGATGTATATTATGAAACTGTTTTTTGTGCGCTACGCTTCCAGAATGCATTAAGCTCAGCTGTTCAGATCAAGCCAGACAGGAAGTCAGTTACATGAGCAGTGTAAAACATCCAGCAACTTTCAAAATAAAAGATGCGTGCAGATTTTCAGTTGCTTAACAGTTAAAAATAATGACTTTACCTGTGAAACCTCCGTGGCTGTGGTAAAAAGAACTCATGCTTGTTATTGCGTAAACTCTCGAAATCACACGTGATCTTGCAGTTCTCTGGTGAGTTTGTGACCTCATGGGACCAGCTGCCGTTTTGCGTTTGAAAAGCTCCTGGTGGGAAGTGACATGCCCGTGAACTTGTGAGGAAAATGCATATCTTACGTTTCCGGTGGAAAACTCAGATCAAACTCCTACTACCAATATCCTACTATCAATACATTTTAACTTTTTTATTCTATCTGTGTGTTCCGAACGTGACATTATGTTTACTCCAACATAATAAAGGTGGTCTTCCATGAATATAATTAAAACTTTAACATCCCTAATGTGCACCAAGTCTGGCAGCAGCGTCTATTTATAGCAACACATCAGCATGTGCTCGAGATCCACTCCGGAGCAATTCCGTACAGACCAACATCCATCTTAATAAGTGAGTCCAGATGGGTATGGATGGTTGGCTAATTTCAGCCCTCATTGATGTAAACAAATTTAAAGATAAACTAAGACTCTCACACGGGCGTACATCCATTGACAAACTAACACGGTGACACTCGTTTCCAGAGCAGGCAAGCAGAGAGGAGTTGCTGGTGTTTCTGCCTGCATTAATACTGTTAATGATCACAGTGGGTCAGCCTGCCTGTGATCCCTGTCCTGCCATTAAACAAATAAAAACAACACTGATTACCAGGATGTTCATTGGATGCATCAATCTCAAGTAATTAGAGAGAGGTGTCTTTACTCTTTCCTCTTCTTTTACCTCTCCTTTTCTCTTCCGTTCCCTCTCTTATACCTAAGTCAGGCGGCGGCGGCAGACTTCTTTTAATGAACTAATAAGGGCGTGTGGTTGGTTAGCCAAGAGTAAGACAAGGGAGAGACAAATAGGTGGAGGAAAAAGGCTGCTTTACCAGCTAAATAATACTGCTACAGCACTAGCTTTGCTGCCTTCCCCTGGGAGGATTCATCACTCTCTTTTTCAGAATGGAGGGAAATAGTTCTGCGTTCTGTGCAGGGATACCGAGTGTGTGAGAGTGTGAGTGAGCTGCTGCCTGGAAAAAGACACAGCTGTCACATTACCATCATGCAGGCCTCTAGCACTAATCTGTCTTGTAAAACTTTGAGATTTTGAGTTCTGTGGTACTCGGACCGATGTTTGTGTGTGTGTGTGTGTGTGTGTGTGCGTGTGTGTGTGTGTGTGAGTGAACATGTGAGGGCTTGCACGTGTAATGAAGGAGCAAGATGAAGATGCTAATAGGACATATGGCTCAGGATTCACATCCAGATGCTCACCCAAACTGATGGCATGGCAATGTGACGTGAAAAGAACTGCACAGAATGAGGGAGCATGATGAACAAAAGAGTAATTCCTTTTTTTAACAAGAGAAAAATGAAAAATATAAAAAATAATAATGAGAAACACTTGTCAGAGGAGTAGGAAAAGTGCTGATAGACGGGTGAGCGAGGCAGGTACTACATCCCAAACAAGGTTTAGCTTGATGACGAGCAGACTTGTTGCATGTGCGCTGCTGTTTGCTGCAACGCTGAATGGTGTTGCTTGATGTGTAAACTTTGCTGGGCTGTTTGTGTGTTGTGGTAACCTGACTGTGTTGCTCTGCAGCTCTGCTGCTTAATGCCGTGGCACACTGTGATACACTATGTTGTTTCTTTGCTGTGCTGTCCTGCGTGGTGACAGCCTCAGCCACTGGCAGGTTCTTTAAATTCAACACCGCCAATTAGAGTCACTCCTGGTGGTAGGTGGTGGAAGAAGCAAAGGAAGAGAAGAAGAAGCTGAAGAAAAAAAAGCGGAAACTGCTGGGACGATGGTTGCAGGCCTGACAGGCCTGATGTGGAGATGGAAATGCGGTAATTTGGAGTAATTCGGCAACTCGCTGGCGCTTGCCTTGCCTGCCCGTCTGTCTGTCCGCTAAAATAAATGGGGTCAGCAGCGTGTGATCGGCAACTTTCATTTATATGTAAATGACCCCGTCGTTGCTGCAGCAGCTGCTGTGGAAGCTGCTGCTAAGTCTGTACGCAGAGTCAAATGCCGGACCAAAGAGAGAGAAAACCCGGCAGCCTGACTGACTTCTGTCTGTTGCTGTCTTCTTTTAGCTCCAGCGTATTCTTTTTCCCCCCCTCGCTCCGTCTTTGTTCTTTTCTTTCCCCGTCAATCTCCGTAGGACACCGTCACAGTAACCAACACATATGCTAATGTAGAATACTTCTCAGCCATCCTTCTTTCTCAACTTTGAACACGCTCTGCAGAAACTGGCTCAACAAGCAGGTACGCTGGGCTGCAAGTACATTACGTTTTATAGACCGAGTGCTTAATCACTTGTTGTGCATCAAGGGGAGCAACATTTATTATGATTGGTCTTATTTACTATGACAACAAATGGATGACAAATGGACGTGGCGTGCCTTTTGTGAGATATTGCAGTCGTAAGAAGAGTGGAGCAACAGCAAACACTGCAAACTGTGAAGCAGATCAGATAGTGTGTTGTAGAGCCCGGAGGTGTGTTCGCTTCATTACCTAGCGAGCCATTGTGCTGATGCAGAACCGGGGTCCTGTAAATTCCTGCCTGCTTGTGACACCATAGATAATTACACCTCCATAAATAATGGAGTGTGCCTTGCCCACTTCCTATGGAACTCTTCTAATGAGATTAATATACAGAGAGCTGCTGAAAATGCATGGAAGATAAATATTAAATCTTCCGTTTTTTTTTCCTTTGTTAAAAGAAATAATTAATCTTAAAAAAAAACTGTCAACCACCTCTAGTAGTAGTGTATTATGAGCTTGTGAGGTAATTCCACTGCAATTCTTTTGCTGCCAGCTGGATTATGCAATAACTCGACAAAGTGGACAGGCTGTTTAAATCGGCTCTTTCTAATAAAGGGTTATCAAGCAATGCATTTAAATGTCATTTGTAATAGACAAAGATTTGGGTTTAAGCAGCTAAATGGCATTAACTGTAAATTATTCCATTCAGCTGCATTTTTTACTGTAGCAATACAAAATTGCAGCATCATATGCAAATGTCCCATTGGAATTAAAGGGAATCGATACTTTTGCAAGAGGTTTTATATGTTGTCAGGTCATGTGGGGCATAAAACTTCATTTGCAAACAAACTTCAACATTTGTGAGACTGTATTTAAATGTTTTTGTCTTGATTAAGTCTCTGGAGGTTTGCAGTTTCACCCCCTCACACAGTTATTTCACATTTTTTGCACTTTCTGACTCAGGGAAACTAAATTCAGAAGTGTTTCAGTCAAGCTCCAGATGCCCTAAATTACTTTAGAGAGGAAATTTATCACACAAACAATCAGGACCCATCATCCAGCATAAACCAGGATCAGGTGTTTCACAGATGAAAGGATGATAACCATCCAAAATAAAATAAAAAACTCATCAATTTCAAATTTAATGTGCAAAACCAAAAAAAGGCTGGTGGTGTTTCAACACTGGTGGTGTCTTCACAACCCAGTAAGATACTGGTTTTAGAGATGAGGCTCAGTCTTTCAGAACTAAAGCGTAACAGATGTCTTCCCAGTCTCACTGTTTTTAGTAGCGGCAGAAAAAAAAGTGACTTTTATCTGTATCACTGGAGCATCAAAACTGAAATGTGCACATGTGCTGTGATTGCACTGCAGGGTCTGGCATGCAGAGAGGGTAGATTAAACACACTGTGCAATAATTTCTTCCTGTATGGTGCAAAGAAAAAAATGGCTTTTTCATATGTTTAGTGAACGAATGAGGGAGTAATAAAGCCTGTCACCATATTAGAATAATATAGCAGTGTCTTCTCTGCCTGCAAGGAGAGTTTAAACAGAACTTTCTAAATGTAAACCTCTATCAGTCCTTCTCTGATGGACAGGTAAACTCACACAAAACCAGTTTGATCCTGTTGTGCGAGGAATGGAAAATTCAGATTTGATTTTATACTGGAAATGTTATTCTTTATTGTTCATTTGATTTAAGGTCATTTAGATATTATTTCATATATGCTTTACAGTCCTTTAATGGAACGCTTGGAAGTTTAAGCTTGTTTTTAGCACCCCCTAGTGTTTGTTAGCAAAAGTGAAAGCTAAACTTATCTCCTCGCTGTGCGTTCGTCTTTTTAACACCTTTATCTAACTGCTGAAATGTCTCCTCAGCCTTCATCAGTGTCTACAGGAGCGGTTCATCACTAAATCAAACAAATCAGCATCAACATACAGGAAGCATGCTGGAAGCAGACTGCAGCGCCAGGCATGTCAGCTCCTTTATCTAAGCAGGGACCAGACCGCCAATCTGAAGTTGCAAATGCGGTATTCTGGCCACAGAGGGCGGTGGGGGTCTGAGTGACATTTCATTAACCCTGTCAAGGGTCATTTTAGCACATACTGGCTCAAGGACATGATTTAAAAATATGAAAAAGTTGCATAGTATGGCTGTGCAAGTTTTCTTTTTGAGTCTTGCCTTGTAATTTTTTAAATTTAAAAACACACTTCAAACTGGAAAATAGGGTGCTGAAAGTAATTACACATGCGGGCTAAAATGCAACATTTTTTTCAGCTTCAATTATGTGATTTTTTTTTCAAAATGGCTTGAAAAAAAACTATCAAACAAATAAAAAATTTGAATGTATGTAAAGACTATTTTCTTCAAATGTCAGGGATGTGCATTCTCTAAGGATAGAATAGGGATGGTTTAGTTCATTGTTTTAGTTTGAATATTAATAATGACTTGTATCAGTATGTTTTTATACATTGAAGAACCAATTTAATTGGCGACCATGGCTGTGGTAAAGTGAGCGACTTTTATTTATTTTTTTCAGTGCCAATGAGTCATGTTTATTTGTCATTATTAATTTATGAAAAGCAGTTTCTTTTTTTTCCTGCTTCCTTTATCAACAATCTTTATGATAATTTCCATCCAGTTTGTGCCTTTTATTTATGTCTAGCTGAGAACTATAAGCAGAAAGATCTAATTTGGTTCTCTGGACCCAACTGTTGTGGATTAAAGTCAGATAAATTATTCATGTGTTCAAATAGTTCCATCTGAAATACATATGGAATCAGGCGCAGAAAGAGAAGAGTCTTCCATCTGTGTTGTCAAAATGAAATACCTTCTTATTAATAAACTTGTTAATTCCACTTCCTCCGCCTTTCATGGTTGAGATCACAAAAAGTTCCAAGATCTCAGCAAAGTTTCAAGATTGTTATGTGCTTGTGTGTGTGTGTGTGTGTGTGTGTGTGTGTGGTCTGTTGTGTAGATGTCGTTTCCTCCTTTGCTTCCAGAAAACTCAGAAACAACTCATTTTGTTGTCAGCCAAAGTCAACCATGTGAACTGCAGTTGTCTTCTGACACCTTTTACTTGATAAATGTTAGCAGCACTTTTGTCAGATCTTATGAGGATAAAATGTACAAAATACCAGTCTACCATTAGCTTTTGGTGCCAAATAGAAAACAAAAAACCTGTTTATCATATACATGTGTAGAATCTATTAAACGACATTAAAATAGATTATTAGATCTAATTTGATCGGACAAACAGATGACTTAAAGGCACACATGGCAGTTTTGACTTGCTTTTAGCACCCCCTAGTGTCCGTTTAGTAGAACCAAAAGTGAAACTTATCTTCTCAATATCTTCTTTTTAACACCTTAATCTAACTGCTGAAATGTCTCCTCAGCCTTCATTAGTGTCTACAGGAGCGGTTCATCACTAAATTTAATGATCAGCTGTGTTCACGATCTAAAACATGCAGGATCCATGCCGGAAGCAGACTGCAGAATCAGGCATGTCAGCTCCATTTACTAAATCCAACGGAGACCGGACCGGCACTCTGAAGTTGCAAGTGCGGTATTCTGGCCACAGAGGGCGGTGGGGGTCTGAGTGACATTTCATTAACCCTGTAAAGGGTCATTTTAGCACATACTGGCTCAAGAGTATGATTTAAAAATATGAAAAAGTTGCATAGTATGCCTTTAATAAGATGTCAGAATGTAAAAATGTGCAGTTTTGTGGTCTTTTCTGAAAATACTAATTAAACTGAAGCTAATAATTGTCTATCAGGTCTTATATCATCTTGAGACAGATTGCACATTAGGTCTCACTGTACCATGATGCTATAGCTCATGGATTTAGTCATGGAAAAACGAAGGGGAGAGAGTAATGAAGGCAGCCACTAGAAAAAATGCTATTTCATGGTAATTAATTAATTAACATACAGTAAGTGTTTGCTGGACGTCTCCAAGCTGTCCCTCGGGGTTGGACATGCTAGTAAATGGCAAATGTCATGACTCCCTCTGACAGGGGGAAGGAGCAGAGCCTCAGTGGGTCGATGAGTAATTAAAATTGGTGGTAAAATGAACTGCGTGTTAACTGTTGACACAGTTTGTACATTTTCATATTTTATGCCTGTCAAAACTGCGGATGAGGAGCTATAATGATTGTTGTCACGGCCCGGGTCGGAACAACTGTCCACAGGACAGATATGATGTCGATGTGGAGCTTCAGCCCCAGTGCAAACTTTCTGAAGTGGAAGCAAGCTGCTGGCTTTATTGTCAAACAGAAATCTGAGGAGAGGACATGCAGAAGGAAAGGCTCTGAAATCATATTCTACGTGTGCTGGATGTATGCAACACGGAGTTAAACGAATGAAATATGCAAAGGTCTAAGAACTCTCTTCATCTTCATCAGGAGCTCTTAAGACTCTCTCTGACATGTTGCCTCTGGTGACTAAGAGTTCTCCTACACTCACCGCTCACTCGTGCATCTGCACGTACACGTGTGTGAAAATATGCATTTGTAGGAGCTTAACAACCGCCGCAGCCCTGTAGTTTAAGTGGAGCACATAGAATGATTTGTGAAATGAGTCATGGGTCTCACTGCCGTACACTGTGCCAGGGTGCATGTGATCTTAATGAAGGCTTTAAATTTCAACCAGATCTTTGAACTAAGGAGGAGGAAGAAGGAAATGTAAAAAATGCATAAGGAGAGAAGGGAGCTGGAATCGAGTTGAAGAAGGGGGCAAAGATCCAAAACATTTGCATGAAAGTTGAAAAGTTAGAATCATTTTTTGTTGAGCATCCTTTCTCATGACGAATATTGTTGTCACACCACATGCAGCATGCTCAAATCTAACAGATTGCATCCCATTCTTGTCAGTTATCAACGCAAACGTGCCCGAGGAATGCAAACCGAGGGGAAGCTGTGATGTGTTGGAAGTTGCCTGTCCTGCTGTCCAAACCCAGGATAACCTCCAGCAGGTCCCATGATGTAGTGTCAGCAGTGACATTGGGATTCTATTAGCAGGTTGCGCGAGGCGCTGGCCCCCTGCCCTGTGGTGAGACCTACCATTGATCTGTCATGGGAGATGGCTGCTCCCCACTCTTCGCTCCCATAGGGCTCAATTTGAACCTCTCTAAAAACCAGAACCAACCCCTCTGCTTGAAACCTAGCGAGGGAGCAAAGAGAGCAGAGAGCTCAAGGTCAGGTGTGGCAGATAAAGACAACTGGGCCTGGTCCACATCGACCATAATGGACAGTGAAAAGTGAGGTTATTTGTTATCGATTCCCAATGAGGAGAATGAACGGGTCTATATAATGCTGTTTATGGTTGAGCGAAGACTACTATGTGTGTACAAGGCAGTCGATGCTGGGAGAATCTTCTGAAGGACGGAGAAAAGAAACAAAAGTCTGTCTTTTTTTCCATGTATGACGCACTCTGTCTTTCTATTTTCGATGAGTGGCTAGTGATCTGTTTTCCCAGCCAGCCTCATTTGTATTTTTACTGAATTACCCCGGATGCGCAACCTGAACCCACTTAAGCATGTCACTTAGCGTTTGTTGAAGTTAGCCGAGACACGGCCCTCATCAGGTTTCAATGAGGCAGGCTGTGGCTAAGTGGCCACTTGTCATGTTTATTTATTTCATTTTTTTCAGATGCCCACATGATGCCTGTGTTCGCTGTCCAAACTGCTTAGAAAGAACTGCAACGCCAGGGAGAGATATACTGTGATGGAGATATATGTGCCCAACACATTTAGTCTTTCATTTATTGTAAAGTCTTGTATCTGAACTTTTTCTGGTGCAAGTTTTTTTCTACAACAGGAATGAGTGTGTTCTGTTTAAATGAGGGGAGGGGTTAAACACGAGTGAGTGGAGGTGTTTGAATAATCTTGAATAAAATGTGTTTACATATAGTCATGGAGCCTTTTAATCCGTTTTGACTCCCACGATATGAAGCGATGTTAAGGAACACAGGGACACATATGAATTAACAGAATGAAAGTACAAACAGAACAGAGTGTTGGAATTGCCCCCACGGCGGATTTTGTCTGTGCCGCGGCAGCGAGACACTTCCTGGTGCTGCTCCATTTTATATGTATGAAAATCTCTCCCAGATCCATGATATACATTATAGATGAGGGCTCCCGTTCTGCACTCAAGTCACTGGAGATGAATATTCCATGATATGCACCCCCCCTTACCAACGCCACCCCTGCTGCCCACTCCTCTCCTCCGTTTCTCTCATCCCTCAATCCATTCATTCCATATGCCCTCCCATTGGAGGGTTGTTTCATCCCTCCTCGGCTCACTTTCATCCCCATCCAGCCTTTTGGTCTCTTATCATCTCATTCCTCCCTAAGTCAACCCTTACATCTTTACTTCCACTCATCCACCTTTCCTTTTTTTTATTTCTACTGATTCCACACTCCCCCCCTCAACACAATAGAAGGAGCAAGTGAGTGTGGAACATGTGACCTCAGAGGTGGAAGCCCCGCTGGGCCTCCCCCTGCAGTGCCACCATACGTTGATTTGTCTCCTCCGGTTCCATATTGATTTTGTTTTAAACAAGGGAAAAACACAAGAATGAGGTGCCGGAGGTGACAATAAAAAAGAAGAGGAAGAAACATGTAAAGAAAAAAAGGGAATGAAGGGTGAGAAAAGAGGAAAAGTGGTTCTGAGGATCACGTCTGAGTTGGGTCCCTGGTGGTTCCGGGGTATTATCAGGAGGTTACTGTACAGAGGCTGAACTCAAAAAAGAAGGGGGCAGAGCAGGAGTCATGGAGAGTAGGCGGGCAGTGGATGTGAAATCTTTTATTTAAAAATGTCTCTTTTTTTTCCTCAACCTTTTGCTTTGTGCCTGCTAAATGAGTTCTGGGCTTGGCTATGTGGCAAATGCATCTCATTCTACGTCATGGTACGGTTCCTGCCTTAAAATGATTCTCTGCTTAGTTCAATTTAAGCTGTGTGCAGAATAATCGATCCCCCCATTAATTCTACTTAGCTGAGCTTCACAGTACAAGCCTGGGCACGACTGGTCCACCAAGGCCAGCTGTGCTGAATGGCTGACCTTTACACAGCTCCGACTGCCATTGATTTTCAGCAGGACTTATTTCATGAACTGGGGGCTGGGACAGGACACCCAGATGAAGATGGACTATGAGGCAAAATCACTTTCTTTGGCTCTTTTCATTTTCTTTACACTCTCCTTTCGTATTCCGCTTGTTTTCTCCACTCTCTTCATTTTAGAATACGTACTCAACACCTTATTGGCCAAGGTGGGAAATCCCAGAGGAAATAAATTGTCCACTGCGTGTCCTGGTGTGTCCTGTATGAGGGACTCCATTTGTGCATGAGTGTTTGCAGGTTAAACCTGCAAGTGTCTTTAGGTTCCTCTCTGCATGACATGGTTTCTTGAAATTTGCAGTTTAGAATTATTGCAAAGCAGGGTGTGTACACCAGCCATTAAAGCTCTCAAGCTGTCTGTTGTCACCTCCTGGAACGCAACACACAACTTCCTCCTCACAACTGCAGGAAAGAGGGGAGAGTAAGGAAGAACATCTCTCAAAATCCAAATGTAATTTCAGCTGGATTTAGTGCCGCATGCAGGATAACGCTAAATCTTCAAAACTGTCAGACAAATGTGCTCAGATGAACATCACTGAAATGTATGAATTAATATATTATAAAAGCTGGGAGAGAAAGAGTAGGAGGCCTCCGAGTATGATTTAGCTGGAGTTCACGCAGAGTGCACCAAATGTCCCCCTCCCGTCTTCTTCCTGCCTCTCCTGTTGGCCTGCATTAGCTGTGTATCGGTGACTTCTCACTGTAAAAAACATATTTAAATTTAATACCTGCTCATGAATACATGCATGCATACAAATGTCTCAGGAAGGTGGGAGGCAGGAAAAGCAAGTGAGGTCATGAGGGTGTCAAAAATCCCAGGAAGAAGGAAACACGATGAGGTTAGTGGCGAGGATTTTCATAGCACTTCATCAAACCTCCATAACTGGATCTCTTGTTTTAGATTAGCTTCAGAGTTCACTTCCATTACGTCCGTGTGAGTCACATGAGCTGGATCTGGAGCAGAAAGACAAATGCATGTTGTTATCTGCAAAAGGCTCAGGAGCAGATAAATGCTAGACCCAGACATGGGCCAGAATGAGATTCTGACCGTATGATGACCTTGAGAAAAAGTACCACTCCGCTGTCGTATAGCAGTAAAAATTATATTTTAAAATGTGTCACATGGGCTAAACGATTAGGTAAATATGATATTATTTTAACAATTTGACTAAAATAATATTAAATGTTGCGATAATGTTCATTATTCCAGCTATCGTAGCGCTATTTATAATATTGATGTCATTTTAATTTTGATGGTAATTCTAAAGAAAGTGAAGGAACACGTGTGTCTACGCTTTAGCTCACGTTTTAAAACTAACTAAACCCCATAGTGTTACAATTATTTGAAACTTTATTCTAACAAATGAAGATAATGAAGCAAGAATTGTGATCAACATGTATCACATCTACATTTGAAGTGAAAAAGAGAGAAGAAAGTTTTATTTTTGTAGAGCACCACTCTAAATACAAATCACAAGGTGCTTCACAGGCACAATAAAAGCTTCTAAAAGATAAAAAAATGAAAACTTGAACAAAGATTACATCAAAATTAAGATAAAAATGTGAATAGGTTCTTACTTGTATTTTGCCACATTAGCCTGCAGTGTTATTTTTTTTTTTTTTTTTGACCATTCATATAAAAAGTTTGGGTCAAGATTCCCCAGTATTGCTTGTTAAGGCTATTGAGGTTGTCATTATTTCTTTATTTCTAGCAACGTTTGTGTAAAAACATGCAGCTGTTGGAGTTACAAGGTCCTGCTATTGTCGTGTTTGTGAGTTAGAATCTCAAAAGTTTGTATCAAACCAACAGTTTATTGTTCCAAATGTTTGTTTCAACACTTCATAACCTTAAAAAGTGATGGGATTAACTCTAGTCAGGGCAGTTTGTCTTTGGTACTAGAACAATTCCCACTCTGTCTTTATTTATTGGGATTTTTCCTCTATTTCAGCCATCATACACAGCTGACTGACAGCTCACAGAAACAAATGGGGGATTGGAACTTTACTCTAAACACACGGTGTCTAATATTTGTTTAAAGCATTGACGTGGTTATATGAAGTGTGTTTTAATTTGAAATAGAAGTTCTAGTTTACCTTAAAACTGCACCCTAACCCTAAAACACATCTTCAACATTGTCACGATCCACATATTGTGTGCAGTGTGTCTTGAAATGGATCCACTTTTATCTTTTAGCTCAGGGGTAGGGAACCCTGGTCCTGGAGAGCCACTATCCAGCATGTTTTAGAGGTTTCCCTGCTTCAACACACCTGATTTTAATCAGCAGGTGATTAACAGGCTTCTGCAGAGCCTGATGAGCTGCTGGACAGGTGAATCAACTGTGCTGAAGCAGGGAAACCTCTGAAACGTGCTGGATAGCTGCTCTCCAGGACCACGGTTCCCTACCCCTGCTTTAGCTGGTTCCCATTAAGGATAGAATATATATTTTATTCACATTAAGTTTGGCTGGTTGTTCTTTTGAGGTTTTAGCCACAGTTGTGAGTTTTGCTTCATTTAATACTGTAAAATTATCATTTGGTAAGGATTTTAGGCTAATGCCACAAAGTGCACTTAAAACAATATTTGTACAATTTTAAAATAAATTATACTATTTTGGAAGTGTTCCAAATAGAAGTTGTAAAAATGAAGATTACCATCAGTTGTAGAAATTTCACACTATTGTTATTTAATATGACTAGAGCTAGTGTCATGATTACCTTTATCGTAGAACAGTGGTTCCCAAACTTTTTTCCACGAGGACCCCCTTTCTTATTTTTGAGATGAGCCAGGGCCCCCCTAATCTCAAATCTTACCCCCATACACACATCAAAAGTGATTAATTACAAACTTTATACAGACATATGGAATTATACAGAGTCTCGATTACACTATTGGGTATGTTATTGGGATTTTATGAATGTAATTTTTACAAATACAATCTTTGTAACCTCGCAACCTCAGTACAGACAAAATATTGGGGACCCCCTGCAATCTTGTGTTGACCCCGGGTTTGGAACCGTTGCCGTAGAACATAATGAGTTTGTCCTGAAGTATAAATCACAATTTCACTCTTCTCATGTCCTAAACAATAGCTCGCTGCAGAGTAAAGCCTAATTTATACTTCTCCGTCAGCTCCCCGAGGCAGAGACACACACGCATTGACGGAACCGTTTTGCTCTCGAACTTCTCCGTCACCTGGAGAGTGCTGCAAAGCAGTTCCCCTCCAGGACAACAGAGGGCGTAGCGCTTTTCTGGGGTATCCTGTCATGTATCCGGTCCAAAATAGTGCATTTACAGGTTACATTTGCAGTTTATATTGTGCTTTTTTGCATTTAAGAGACTTTTAACACGGACAAACTTGTCCCTCATTCTCCACCTCTTCATGCGCTCGTCACCTCTAAACCCACGTGTCCCGTCATTTCTGTCCACGAACGCTTGCTGTGCATCTTTATACTCCTCCAGTCACGGGTGAATAAACGTTCATATTTTTGGAGGTATTCTTCAAGCTGCTCCGTGTTTGCCGCTAGATATCGTCGGCTCTCTTTTTATTTTTTTGAGGCGGCGATGGCGGAGCTGGTGACGTATTTAAAGAAGCGGCGTTCTGACCAATCACAAGCTTGTGCTCTCCATCTCGTTGGACGGATGTTTAGAAAAGAGAGCTCGACTCCGTCCGACCTTGCAGGCCTGCTGGAGAGCTCTTGCAATGACGGATCATGGAGGTCCGTCCGTCTGAACTGACAAAAACGGAGAAGTATAAATTAGGCTTAAGTGCTCCGCACAGCCACTCTTTGTCCTCGAACTGTTTTTTTTCTTCCCCCAAAAAAAAAAGCTCAGTACATGACAACATTGATGTTTCTCCCTCTGCACTCAAAACGTTGACCGGTTTCAGACACAAACACAACACACTGCCCCGAACCACATTCATTCACCCTCTCTAAACTTTACCAATGGAATAAGCCACACAAGGCCTGAGGATGCAGTGAGGAGTGGGAGTTGGCGGAGACACTTCCAATGGGTTTTCTGCTCCAGTGCTTCTTGTTCTCACTTCGTCAGAGTGTGTTTGCTGCAGATTTGGAGAAATGGCGAGAGGTCAGGGCAATGTGCTGCTTGTCTGGCCCTCAGGTTCTGTGCAGTTCAAGGTTGAACCAGACACAGTGAGGGTTTTGTGTTTACAAGAGAAGCTAGAAAACCCATGAATCCCTTTTTTATGGATCTGAATGTGTTTATAGACAAGCCTGAGTGTCAGCATGAAAGAGAAACATGCTTTATAGCTGAGGGCTGCAGAGGTGAAACCAGGAATAGTTGCAGTTGACAGAATGTAAGTGTGCTGTCTGTGAGGCATGTGGTATTGATATACTGGGAATGAAGCTTGGAGCAGATGGGCCAGAGCAGGCCTGTGAGTTCTGGCTTACAGTCCCCCTCTTTGATGGACGCATGCAAACATACATCCAAGATATTTCTATAAGACCATGACGACTTTATTATTTGAGTTATATCTAATGCAGATTAGTCCAATTATTGAGACCAGTGAGCAGGGGCGTGTCCAGGAAGTGGCCTGGGGTAGCACAAGCCACCCTTGGAATCTGATTGGCCACCCCAAGTGCCACCCCACTGAGTTCCATCTAAATTGACTTTACATTCTCCACAACTGGCTTGGGGTTATAAACCCCAAAACAGTAGGAGGCAGCATGCACCTTAAATAGTATTTAGAGTCCAGGTCCCACTCCACTCCAGTTGGTGGCAGTAATGCACCAAGAAGTGGCTTGCTAACCACCACAAAACAGCTCAAAGAAGAAGAATTAGAGAGAAATGGTCATGGCACAATGTGGAACTCAAATTCACTAGAATGCACAAAAAGGGGAAAAAAGAATAACCATTGGTGCCACCCATGCATAAACAATCACCTGGGCCACCCCATTTTAAAAGGTCTGGACACGCCACTGCCAGTGAGGTTTCTTAAAGTAATACCAGAGTAAGTATTAGGATCTGGGCAGTTAAAGAATATTATTTCTAAGAAAGTAAAAAAGAATCCTCATTTTTAGACATTTTATCCTATTTTTAGTCAAAAAAGAAAATAAATTCTTCTCTAGAAAAATAGCATTACTTAAAATCAAATTTTCTTGTTTTGAGTAAAAATACTCTGCCAATGGGTTAAGCAAAAATTGCTTGGCTAGAAATCTTAAAACTAGCAAAAGAATCTAAATTTCAGGTTTATTTATTATATAGTTTTAAGATTTCTAGCCAAGCAACTTTTGCTTACCCCAGTGGCAGAGTCTTTTTTTAGTCAAAACAAGAAAATTTGGATCATTATTAAAAATATTTACCTTATTTTAAGTTATGCTATTTTTCTAGAGAAGCATTTATATTCTTTTTGGACCAAAAATAAGATAAAATGTCTAAAAATTAGGCTTTTTTACTTTCTTAGAAATCAGTTTTTTGCAGTGAAGTGAGAACAGAATGTTTAGTATCAGAAAGTTTAACTTTAGATTGATTTTATTCCTTCTTTTTGTGTTTTTTTCTATTTTGTGACAACATATCTTCCTTCAAACCAGAGCCAACATGCTTGGCTGTGTTCCTCCGTTGCATCCATCTCTATCCTCCTCAGGTCTTTCTTTCTCCTGTGGAGGGTGGCACAGGAAGTGGAGGGAAAACTGCAAGTGCTGGTGAAATTCTAATAGGCAATCATAGCGCACAGGACAAGGATTCCTTCTGGAGGTCCAGGGACTATTAAAGATACGTCAACTCGGCATAGGTATGCCAAGAATTATGAGTCAGTGGGCAGGAAACTCTTCTTGGCTCTCATTGGTCAGTGCAGCGGGCCGTAATCTGTCACAATCCTGGACTTGCTGTGACAGCAGCGGTAGCATTCTGGGCTCAACACAGAGGGTAAAACATGCAGCCAAAGGTGTGTGTGTNNTTCCTCTCTGCATGACATGGTTTCTTGAAATTTGCAGTTTAGAATTATTGCAAAGCAGGGTGTGTACACCAGCCATTAAAGCTCTCAAGCTGTCTGTTGTCACCTCCTGGAACGCAACACACAACTTCCTCCTCACAACTGCAGGAAAGAGGGGAGAGTAAGGAAGAACATCTCTCAAAATCCAAATGTAATTTCAGCTGGATTTAGTGCCGCATGCAGGATAACGCTAAATCTTCAAAACTGTCAGACAAATGTGCTCAGATGAACATCACTGAAATGTATGAATTAATATATTATAAAAGCTGGGAGAGAAAGAGTAGGAGGCCTCCGAGTATGATTTAGCTGGAGTTCACGCAGAGTGCACCAAATGTCCCCCTCCCGTCTTCTTCCTGCCTCTCCTGTTGGCCTGCATTAGCTGTGTATCGGTGACTTCTCACTGTAAAAAACATATTTAAATTTAATACCTGCTCATGAATACATGCATGCATACAAATGTCTCAGGAAGGTGGGAGGCAGGAAAAGCAAGTGAGGTCATGAGGGTGTCAAAAATCCCAGGAAGAAGGAAACACGATGAGGTTAGTGGCGAGGATTTTCATAGCACTTCATCAAACCTCCATAACTGGATCTCTTGTTTTAGATTAGCTTCAGAGTTCACTTCCATTACGTCCGTGTGAGTCACATGAGCTGGATCTGGAGCAGAAAGACAAATGCATGTTGTTATCTGCAAAAGGCTCAGGAGCAGATAAATGCTAGACCCAGACATGGGCCAGAATGAGATTCTGACCGTATGATGACCTTGAGAAAAAGTACCACTCCGCTGTCGTATAGCAGTAAAAATTATATTTTAAAATGTGTCACATGGGCTAAACGATTAGGTAAATATGATATTATTTTAACAATTTGACTAAAATAATATTAAATGTTGCGATAATGTTCATTATTCCAGCTATCGTAGCGCTATTTATAATATTGATGTCATTTTAATTTTGATGGTAATTCTAAAGAAAGTGAAGGAACACGTGTGTCTACGCTTTAGCTCACGTTTTAAAACTAACTAAACCCCATAGTGTNCAATCTGAAGTTGCAAATGCGGTATTCTGGCCACAGAGGGCGGTGGGGGTCTGAGTGACATTTCATTAACCCTGTCAAGGGTCATTTTAGCACATACTGGCTCAAGGACATGATTTAAAAATATGAAAAAGTTGCATAGTATGGCTGTGCAAGTTTTCTTTTTGAGTCTTGCCTTGTAATTTTTTAAATTTAAAAACACACTTCAAACTGGAAAATAGGGTGCTGAAAGTAATTACACATGCGGGCTAAAATGCAACATTTTTTTCAGCTTCAATTATGTGATTTTTTTTTCAAAATGGCTTGAAAAAAAACTATCAAACAAATAAAAAATTTGAATGTATGTAAAGACTATTTTCTTCAAATGTCAGGGATGTGCATTCTCTAAGGATAGAATAGGGATGGTTTAGTTCATTGTTTTAGTTTGAATATTAATAATGACTTGTATCAGTATGTTTTTATACATTGAAGAACCAATTTAATTGGCGACCATGGCTGTGGTAAAGTGAGCGACTTTTATTTATTTTTTTCAGTGCCAATGAGTCATGTTTATTTGTCATTATTAATTTATGAAAAGCAGTTTCTTTTTTTTCCTGCTTCCTTTATCAACAATCTTTATGATAATTTCCATCCAGTTTGTGCCTTTTATTTATGTCTAGCTGAGAACTATAAGCAGAAAGATCTAATTTGGTTCTCTGGACCCAACTGTTGTGGATTAAAGTCAGATAAATTATTCATGTGTTCAAATAGTTCCATCTGAAATACATATGGAATCAGGCGCAGAAAGAGAAGAGTCTTCCATCTGTGTTGTCAAAATGAAATACCTTCTTATTAATAAACTTGTTAATTCCACTTCCTCCGCCTTTCATGGTTGAGATCACAAAAAGTTCCAAGATCTCAGCAAAGTTTCAGGATTGTTATGTGCTTGTGTGTGTGTGTTGTGTAGATGTCGTTTCCTCCTTTGCTTCCAGAAAACTCAGAAACAACTCACTTTGTTGTCAGCCAAAGTCAACCATGTGAACTGCAGTTGTCCTCTGACACCTTTTACTTGATAAATGTTAGCAGCACTTTTGTCAGATCTTATGAGAATAAAATGTACAAAAAACCTGTCTACCATTAGCTTTTGGTGCCAAATAGAAAACAAAATACATGTTTATCATATACATGTGTAGAATCTATTAAACGGCATTAAAATAGATTATTAGATCTAATTTGATCGGACAAACAGATGACTTAAAGGCACACATGGCAGTTTTGACTTGCTTTTAGCACCCCCTAGTGTCCGTTTAGTAGAACCAAAAGTGAAACTTATCTTCTCAATGTGCGTTCGTCTTTTTAACACCTTAATCTAACTGCTGAAATGTCTCCTCAGCCTTCATTAGTGTCTACAGGAGCGGTTCATCACTAAATTAAATGATCAGCTGTGTTCATGATCTAAAACATGCAGGAACCCTGGTGGAAGCAGACTGCAGAATCAGGCATGTCAGCTCCATTTACTAAGTCCAACAGAGACAGGACCGGCACTCTGAAGTTGCAAGTGCGGTATTCTGGCCACAGAGGGCGGTGGGGGTCTGAGTGACATTTCATTAACCCTGTAAAGGGTCATTTTAGCACATACTGGCTCAAGAGTATGATTTAAAAATATGAAAAAGTTGCATAGTATGGCTTTAATAAGATGTCAGAATGTGAAAATGTGCAGTTTTGTGGTCTTTTCTGAAAATACTAATTAAACTGAAGCTAATAATTGTCTATCAGGTCTTATATCATCTTGAGACAGATTGCACATTAGGTCTCACTGTACCATGATGCTAAAGCTCATGGATTTAGTCATGGAAAAACGAAGGGGAGAGAGTAATGAAGGCAGCCACTAGAAAAAATGCTATTTCATGGTAATTAATTAATTAACATACAGTAAGTGTTTGCTGGACGTCTCCAAGCTGTCCCTCGGGGTTGGACATGCTAGTAAATGGCAAATGTCATGACTCCCTCTGACAGGGGGAAGGAGCAGAGCCTCAGTGGGTCGATGAGTAATTAAAATTGGTGGTAAAATGAACTGCGTGTTAACTGTTGACACAGTTTGTACATTTTCATATTTTATGCCTGTCAAAACTGCGGATGAGGAGCTATAATGATTGTTGTCACGGCCCGGGTCGGAACAACTGTCCACAGGACAGATATGATGTCGATGTGGAGCTTCAGCCCCAGTGCAAACTTTCTGAAGTGGAAGCAAGCTGCTGGCTTTATTGTCAAACAGAAATCTGAGGAGAGGACATGCAGAAGGAAAGGCTCTGAAATCATATTCTACGTGTGCTGGATGTATGCAACACGGAGTTAAACGAATGAAATATGCAAAGGTCTAAGAACTCTCTTCATCTTCATCAGGAGCTCTTAAGACTCTCTCTGACATGTTGCCTCTGGTGACTAAGAGTTCTCCTACACTCACCGCTCACTCGTGCATCTGCACGTACACGTGTGTGAAAATATGCATTTGTAGGAGCTTAACAACCGCCGCAGCCCTGTAGTTTAAGTGGAGCACATAGAATGATTTGTGAAATGAGTCATGGGTCTCACTGCCGTACACTGTGCCAGGGTGCATGTGATCTTAATGAAGGCTTTAAATTTCAACCAGATCTTTGAACTAAGGAGGAGGAAGAAGGAAATGTAAAAAATGCATAAGGAGAGAAGGGAGCTGGAATCGAGTTGAAGAAGGGGGCAAAGATCCAAAACATTTGCATGAAAGTTGAAAAGTTAGAATCATTTTTTGTTGAGCATCCTTTCTCATGACGAATATTGTTGTCACACCACATGCAGCATGCTCAAATCTAACAGATTGCATCCCATTCTTGTCAGTTATCAACGCAAACGTGCCCGAGGAATGCAAACCGAGGGGAAGCTGTGATGTGTTGGAAGTTGCCTGTCCTGCTGTCCAAACCCAGGATAACCTCCAGCAGGTCCCATGATGTAGTGTCAGCAGTGACATTGGGATTCTATTAGCAGGTTGCGCGAGGCGCTGGCCCCCTGCCCTGTGGTGAGACCTACCATTGATCTGTCATGGGAGATGGCTGCTCCCCACTCTTCGCTCCCATAGGGCTCAATTTGAACCTCTCTAAAAACCAGAACCAACCCCTCTGCTTGAAACCTAGCGAGGGAGCAAAGAGAGCAGAGAGCTCAAGGTCAGGTGTGGCAGATAAAGACAACTGGGCCTGGTCCACATCGACCATAATGGACAGTGAAAAGTGAGGTTATTTGTTATCGATTCCCAATGAGGAGAATGAACGGGTCTATATAATGCTGTTTATGGTTGAGCGAAGACTACTATGTGTGTACAAGGCAGTCGATGCTGGGAGAATCTTCTGAAGGACGGAGAAAAGAAACAAAAGTCTGTCTTTTTTTCCATGTATGACGCACTCTGTCTTTCTATTTTCGATGAGTGGCTAGTGATCTGTTTTCCCAGCCAGCCTCATTTGTATTTTTACTGAATTACCCCGGATGCGCAACCTGAACCCACTTAAGCATGTCACTTAGCGTTTGTTGAAGTTAGCCGAGACACGGCCCTCATCAGGTTTCAATGAGGCAGGCTGTGGCTAAGTGGCCACTTGTCATGTTTATTTATTTCATTTTTTTCAGATGCCCACATGATGCCTGTGTTCGCTGTCCAAACTGCTTAGAAAGAACTGCAACGCCAGGGAGAGATATACTGTGATGGAGATATATGTGCCCAACACATTTAGTCTTTCATTTATTGTAAAGTCTTGTATCTGAACTTTTTCTGGTGCAAGTTTTTTTCTACAACAGGAATGAGTGTGTTCTGTTTAAATGAGGGGAGGGGTTAAACACGAGTGAGTGGAGGTGTTTGAATAATCTTGAATAAAATGTGTTTACATATAGTCATGGAGCCTTTTAATCCGTTTTGACTCCCACGATATGAAGCGATGTTAAGGAACGCAGGGATACATATGAATTAACAGAATGAAAGTACAAACAGAACAGAGTGTTGGAATTGCCCCCACGGCGGATTTTGTCTGTGCCGCGGCAGCGAGACACTTCCTGGTGCTGCTCCATTTTATATGTATGAAAATCTCTCCCAGATCCATGATATACATTATAGATGAGGGCTCCCGTTCTGCACTCAAGTCACTGGAGATGAATATTCCATGATATGCACCCCCCCTTACCAACGCCACCCCTGCTGCCCACTCCTCTCCTCCGTTTCTCTCATCCCTCAATCCATTCATTCCATATGCCCTCCCATTGGAGGGTTGTTTCATCCCTCCTCGGCTCACTTTCATCCCCATCCAGCCTTTTGGTCTCTTATCATCTCATTCCTCCCTAAGTCAACCCTTACATCTTTACTTCCACTCATCCACCTTTCCTTTTTTTATTTCTACTGATTCCACACTCCCCCCCTCAACACAATAGAAGGAGCAAGTGAGTGTGGAACATGTGACCTCAGAGGTGGAAGCCCCGCTGGGCCTCCCCCTGCAGTGCCACCATACGTTGATTTGTCTCCTCCGGTTCCATATTGATTTTGTTTTAAACAAGGGAAAAACACAAGAATGAGGTGCCGGAGGTGACAATAAAAAAGAAGAGGAAGAAACATGTAAAGAAAAAAAGGGAATGAAGGGTGAGAAAAGAGGAAAAGTGGTTCTGAGGATCACATCTGAGTTGGGTCCCTGGTGGTTCCGGGGTATTATCAGGAGGTTACTGTACAGAGGCTGAACTCAAAAAAGAAGGGGGCAGAGCAGGAGTCATGGAGAGTAGGCGGGCAGTGGATGTGAAATCTTTTATTTAAAAATGTCTCTTTTTTTTCCTCAACCTTTTGCTTTGTGCCTGCTAAATGAGTTCTGGGCTTGGCTATGTGGCAAATGCATCTCATTCTACGTCATGGTACGGTTCCTGCCTTAAAATGATTCTCTGCTTAGTTCAATTTAAGCTGTGTGCAGAATAATCGATCCCCCCATTAATTCTACTTAGCTGAGCTTCACAGTACAAGCCTGGGCACGACTGGTCCACCAAGGCCAGCTGTGCTGAATGGCTGACCTTTACACAGCTCCGACTGCCATTGATTTTCAGCAGGACTTATTTCATGAACTGGGGGCTGGGACAGGACACCCAGATGAAGATGGACTATGAGGCAAAATCACTTTCTTTGGCTCTTTTCATTTTCTTTACACTCTCCTTTCGTATTCCGCTTGTTTTCTCCACTCTCTTCATTTTAGAATACGTACTCAACACCTTATTGGCCAAGGTGGGAAATCCCAGAGGAAATAAATTGTCCACTGCGTGTCCTGGTGTGTCCTGTATGAGGGACTCCATTTGTGCATGAGTGTTTGCAGGTTAAACCTGCAAGTGTCTTTAGGTTCCTCTCTGCATGACATGGTTTCTTGAAATTTGCAGTTTAGAATTATTGCAAAGCAGGGTGTGTACACCAGCCATTAAAGCTCTCAAGCTGTCTGTTGTCACCTCCTGGAACGCAACACACAACTTCCTCCTCACAACTGCAGGAAAGAGGGGAGAGTAAGGAAGAACATCTCTCAAAATCCAAATGTAATTTCAGCTGGATTTAGTGCCGCATGCAGGATAACGCTAAATCTTCAAAACTGTCAGACAAATGTGCTCAGATGAACATCACTGAAATGTATGAATTAATATATTATAAAAGCTGGGAGAGAAAGAGTAGGAGGCCTCCGAGTATGATTTAGCTGGAGTTCACGCAGAGTGCACCAAATGTCCCCCTCCCGTCTTCTTCCTGCCTCTCCTGTTGGCCTGCATTAGCTGTGTATCGGTGACTTCTCACTGTAAAAAACATATTTAAATTTAATACCTGCTCATGAATACATGCATGCATACAAATGTCTCAGGAAGGTGGGAGGCAGGAAAAGCAAGTGAGGTCATGAGGGTGTCAAAAATCCCAGGAAGAAGGAAACACGATGAGGTTAGTGGCGAGGATTTTCATAGCACTTCATCAAACCTCCATAACTGGATCTCTTGTTTTAGATTAGCTTCAGAGTTCACTTCCATTACGTCCGTGTGAGTCACATGAGCTGGATCTGGAGCAGAAAGACAAATGCATGTTGTTATCTGCAAAAGGCTCAGGAGCAGATAAATGCTAGACCCAGACATGGGCCAGAATGAGATTCTGACCGTATGATGACCTTGAGAAAAAGTACCACTCCGCTGTCGTATAGCAGTAAAAATTATATTTTAAAATGTGTCACATGCTAAACGATTAGGTAAATATGATATTATTTTAACAATTTGGCTAAAATAATATTAAACGTTGTGATAATATTCATTATTCCAGCTATCGTAGCGCTATTTATAATATTTATGTCATTTTAATTTTGATGGTAATTCTAAAGAAAGTGAGGGAACACGTGTGTCTACGCTTTAGCTCACGTTTTAAAACTAACTAAATCCCATAGTGTTACAATTATTTGAAACTTTATTCTAACAAATGAAGATAATGAAGCAAGAATTGTGATCAACATGTATCACATCTACATTTGAAGTGAAAAAGAGAGAAGAAAGTTTTATTTTTGTATAGCACCACTCTAAATACAAATCACAAGGTGCTTCACAGGCACAATAAAAGCTTCTAAAAGATAAAAAAATGAAAACTTGAACAAAGATTACATCAAAATTAAGATAAAAATGTGAATAGGTTCTTACTGCTCTGAATATTACTTGTTTTTTGCCACGTTAGCCTGCAGTGTTATTTATTTTTTATTTTTTGACCATTCATATAAAAAGTTTGGGTCAAGATTCCCCAGTATTGCTTGTTAAGGCTATTGAGGTTGTCATTATTTCTTTATTTCTAGCAACGTTTGTGTAAAAACATGCAGCTGCTGGAGTTACAAGGTCCTGCTATTGTCGTGTTTGTGAGTTAGAATCTCAAAAGTTTGTATCAAACCAACAGATTATTGTTCCAAATGTTTGTTTCAACACTTCATAACCTTAAAAAGTGATGGGATTAACTCTAGTCAGGGCAGTTTGTCTTTGGTACTAGAACAATTCCCACTCTGTCTTTATTTATTGGGATTTTTCCTCTATTTCAGCCATCATACACAGCTGACTGACAGCTCACAGAAACAAATGGGGGATTGGAACTTTACTCTAAACACACGGTGTCTAATATTTGTTTAAACCATTGACGTGGTTATATGAAGTGTGTTTTAATTTGAAATAGAAGTTCTAGTTTACCATAAAACTGCACTCTAACCCAAAAACACATCTTCAACATTGTCACGATCCACATATTGTGTGCAGTGTGTCTTGAAATGGATCCACTTTTATCTTTTAGCTCAGGGGTAGGGAACCCTGGTCCTGGAGAGCCACTATCCAGCATGTTTTAGAGGTTTCCCTGCTTCAACACACCTGATTTTAATCAGCAGGTGATTAACAGGCTTCTGCAGAGCCTGATGAGCTGCTGAACAGGTGAATCAACTGTGCTGAAGCAGGGAAACCTCTGAAATGTGCTGGATAGCTGCTCTCCAGGACCAGGGTTCCCTACCCCTGCTTTAGCTGGTTCCCATTAAGGATAGAATATATATTTTATTCACATTAAGTTTGGCTGGTTGTTCTTTTGAGGTTTTAGCCACAGTTGTGAGTTTTGCTTCATTTAATACAGTAAAATGATCATTTGGTAAGGATTTTAGGCTAATGCCCCAAAGTGTACTTACAACAATATTTGAACAATTGTAAAATAAATTATACTATTTTGGAAGTGTTCCAAATAGAAGTTGTAAAAATGAAGATTACCATCAGTTGTAGAAATTTCACACTATTGTTATTTAATATGACTAGAGCTAGTGTCATGATTACCTTTATCGTAGAACAGTGGTTCCCAAACTTTTTTCCACGAGGACCCCCTTTCTTATGTTTGAGATGAGCCAGGGCCCCCCTAATCCCAAATCTTACCCCCAAACACACATCAAAAGTGATTAATTACAAACTTTATACAGACATATGGAATTATAACTCTTATACAGAGTCTCGATTACACTATTGGGTATGTTATTGGGATTTTATGAATGTAATTTTTACAAATACAATTTATGTAACCTTGCAACCTCAGTACAGACAAAATATTGGGGACCCCCTGCAATCTTGTGTTAACCCCGGGTTTGGAACCGTTGCCGTAGAACATAATGAGTTTGTCCTGAAGTATAAATCACAATTTCACTCTTCTCATGTCCTAAACAATAGCTCGCTGCAGAGTTAAGCCTAATTTATACTTCTCCGTCAGCTCCCCGAGGCAGAGACACACACGCATTGACGGAACTGTTTTGCTCTCGAACTTCTCCGTCACCTGGAGAGTGCTGCAAAGCAGTTCCCCTCCAGGACAACAGAGGGCGTAGCGCTTTTCTGGGGTATCCTGTCATGTATCCGGTCCAAAATAGTGCATTTACAGTTTACATTTGCAGTTTATATTGTGCTTTTTTGCATTTAAGAGACTTTTTAACACGGACAAATTTGTCCCTCATTCTCCACCTCTTCATGCGCTTGTCACCTCTAAACCCACGTGTCCCGTCATTTCTGTCCACGAACGCTTGCTGTGCATCTTTATACTCCTCCAGTCACGGGTGAATAAACGTTCATATTTTTGGAGTTTTACCGCAAGGTATTCTTCAAGCTGCTCCGTGTTTGCCGCTAGATATCGTCGGCTCTCTTTTTATTTTTTTGAGGCGGCGATGGCAGAGCTGGTGACGTATTTAAAGAAGCGGCGTTCTGACCAATCACAAGCTTGCGCTCTCCATCTCATTGGACGGATGTTTAGAAAAGAGAGCTCGACTCTGTCCGACCTTGCAGGCCGGAGAGCTCTTGCAACGACGGATCATGGAGGTCCGTCTGTCCAAACTGACAAAAACGGAGAAGTATAAATTAGGCTTAAGTGCTCCGCACAGCCACTCTTTGTCCTCGAACTGTTCTTTTTTTTCTTCCCAAAAAAAAAAAAAAGCTCAGTACATGACAACATTGATGTTCCTCCCTCTGCACTCAAAACGTTGACCGGTTTCAGACACAAACACAACACACTGCCCCGAACCACATTCATTCACCCTCTCTAAACTTTACCAATGGAATAAGCCACACAAGGCCTGAGGATGCAGTGAGGAGTGGGAGTTGGCGGAGACACTTCCAATGGGTTTTCTGCTCCAGTGCTTCTTGTTCTCACTTCGTCAGAGTGTGTTTGCTGCAGATTTGGAGAAATGGCGAGAGGTCAGGGCAATGTGCTGCTTGTCTGGCCCTCAGGTTCTGTGCAGTTCAAGGTTGAACCAGACACAGTGAGGCTTTTGTGTTTACAAGAGAAGCTAGAAAACCCATGAATCCCTTTTTTATGAATCTGAATGTGTTTATAGACAAGCCTGAGTGTCAGCATGAAAGAGAAACATGCTTTATAGCTGAGGGCTGCAGAGGTGAAACCAGGAATAGTTGCAGTTGACAGAATGTAAGTGTGCTGTCTGTGAGGCATGTGGTATTGATATACTGGGAATGAAGCTTGGAGCAGATGGGCCAGAGCAGGCCTGTGAGTTCTGGCTTACAGTCCCCCTCTTTGATGGACGCATGCAAACATTCATCCAAGATATTTCTATAAGACCATGACGACTTTGTTATTTGAGTTATATCTAATGCAGATTAGTCCAATTATTGAGACCAGTGAGCAGGGGCGTGTCCAGGAAGTGGCCTGGGGTAGCACAAGCCACCCTTGGAATCTGATTGGCCACCCCAAGTGCCACCCCACTGAGTTCCATCTAAATTGACTTTACATTCTCCACAACTGGCTTGGGGTTATAAACCCCAAAACAGTAGGAGGCAGCATGCACCTTAAATAGTATTTAGAGTCCAGGTCCCACTCCACTCCAGTTGGTGGCAGTAATGCACCAAGAAGTGGCTTGCTAACCACCACAAAACAGCTCAAAGAAGAAGAATTAGAGAGAAATGGTCATGGCACAATGTGGAACTCAAATTCACTAGAATGCACAAAAAGGGGAAAAAAGAATAACCATTGGTGCCTCCCATGCATAAACAATCACCTGGGCCACCCCATTTTAAAAGGTCTGGACACGCCACTGCCAGTGAGGTTTCTTAAAGTAATACCAGAGTAAGTATTAGGATCTGGGCAGTTAAAGAATATTATTTCTAAGAAAGTAAAAAAGAATCCTCATTTTTAGACATTTTATCCTATTTTTAGTCAAAAAAGAAAATAAATTCTTCTCTAGAAAAATAGCATTACTTAAAATAAGGTAAATGTTCTTAAATATGATTCAAATTTTCTTGTTTTGAGTAAAAATACTCTGCCAATGGGTTAAGCAAAAATTGCTTGGCTAGAAATCTTAAAACTAGCAAAAGAATCTAAATTTTAGGTTTATTTATTATATAGTTTTAAGATTTCTAGCCAAGCAACTTTTGCTTACCCCAGTGGCAGAGTCTTTTTTTAGTCAAAACAAGAAAATTTGGATCATATTTAAAAATATTTACCTTATTTTAAGTTATGCTATTTTTCTAGAGAAGCATTTATATTCTTTTTGGACCAAAAATAAGATAAAATCTCTAAAAATTAGGTTTTTTTACTTTCTTAGAAATCAGTTATTTGCAGTGAAGTAAGAACAGAATGTTTAGTATCAGAAAGTTTAACTTTAGATTGATTTTATTCCTTCCTTTTGTGTTTTTTTCTATTTTGTGACAACATATCTTCCTTCAAACCAGAGCCAACATGCTTGGCTGTGTTCCTCCGTTGCATCCATCTCTATCCTCCTCAGGTCTTTCTTTCTCCTGTGGAGGGTGGCACAGGAAGTGGAGGGAAAACTGCAAGTGCTGGTGAAATTCTAATAGGCAATCATAGCGCACAGGACAAGGATTCCTTCTGGAGGTCCAGGGACTATTAAAGATACGTCAACTCGGCATAGGTATGCCAAGAATTATGAGTCAGTGGGCAGGAAACTCTTCTTGGCTCTCATTGGTCAGTGCAGCGGGCCGTAATCTGTCACAATCCTGGACTTGCTGTGACAGCAGCGGTAGCATTCTGGGCTCAACACAGAGGGTAAAACATGCAGCCAAAGGTGTGTGTGTGTTGGTGTCTGTGTGTGTGTCCATGTATCCTTAAAGTTTCTATTTGTTCTTCTGACTGCAATCAGAGCTGCACATTAAATGGGAAAGTTTTACCTAAATTATCATCACTGTCTGACTTTGATCGCTTAATTCTAATTATGTGTGTGTGTTCAATAAACTGATTCTATCAAGCAAGTTGTTGAAGGCAGCGAATCGCTTTAATGTGCCTGAAAGTACAACGATGAATCACGCTAATCCTGAATGCAAACAGCTAATCACTTTGCTCGTATCATTTGTGTGGGTGTAATCAGAAGTGTGGAAACAAAGTCTGTGTACAACCCCGGAGTTTTAAGCTGTTTTTATTAATCACTGGTGCACAGCTTAACTTGGTTACAGAACGCAGCTCGCATGTTGGAGAAAATGCTGGAGTCGGTGAGTAAGATGCACAGAAAAAAACACACACAAAAAAAACTGTTGTGTGGGCACAACTTGGCTTGAGGAAACATGATTCATGACAGGAAAAATAAGGGAAAATGCTGTCAGAACATAAGATAAATTAGCAGTTTGTCTCATAACCTGAACCTGAAACACAACACAGTTTTTATTTTTTACACTGCATGGGTTCCTGTTTGTATTTAAATGTGATTTATTTAAATATTCATTTTTTTTATTTAGAGAAAACATGTTTTTATTGTTATTAAACCTACATTTGTACTTATCTGGATAATCACCATTCTTCTAGATCAGAGAGACCAAAAAAATCTTGGTCTAATCAGAGGGCCAGTCTCAGACAAAACGTATTTGAAAAATAAAACATTAATTTGGCCATTTTTTAAAAGTCTTGTGTTGCGTTAATGTGTCACCAAGCTCTTGCATTGATGATGGTAGAGTCCGACCGCTGCACAAAGCCTTCTCCAGCACATCCCAAAGATTCTCAATGGGGTTAAGGTCTGGACTCTGTGGTCCAATGAGCCCAATGAATCCTGGCATTGTCATCTTGGAATATGCCCGTGCCATCAGGGAAGAACAAATCCATTGATGGAATAACCTGGTCATTCAGTAGATTCAGGTAGTCAGCTGACCTCATTCTTGGAGCACATCCTGTTGCTGAACCTAGACCTGACCAACTGCAGCAACCCCAGATCATAGCCCCGCCCCCACAGGCTAGTGCAGTAGGCACTAGGCATGATGGGTGCGTCACTTCATCTGCCTCTCTTCTTACCCTGATGCACCCATCACTCTGGAACAGGGTCCATCTGGACTCATCACACCAGTTTAATAATGCGTTGGACAGTTCTGAACCCAGTTTTAGTTGTTTCTGCAATCTCCTTAGATGTTTTCTCTGCTTGATGCATGCCAATGATGTGACCCTTCTCAAACAGACTAACATCTTTTCCACGACCACCAGATGTGTCTTTCCACATGGTTGTTTTAGAAATGAGAAGCAACTCATTGCACCAGTTGGGGTTAAATAACCTGTTGCCAGCTTAAAGATAATCGCCCATGCAGTAATTATCCAATAGGAGGCTCCTACCTATTTGCATAGTTAAATCCCAGTGGTGACTTTTTTTATGGCCAGGCAGTGTATTTCTACATAATATCACAATTTCTGACATTTCTCATACAAAATATTTAAGAAATTCAGTGATTTTTTAAATTAAAACTTGTTTTCATCAGTTATTTGTTTTAGCATCTCTAAAAAAAAAATCGACAAAACAACAAAACTTTTGTCAAATTTAAAAGTAAAATATAATTTGCTCCACTTCAAACTAGGTACATTTTCACATGAACTCACATCTAAGTATTCTGATTTTATATAAAATGCACAACAACATTGCCGTGTGTTGTCGTCGTGTTGCTCCAGGCTTCAGGTTCAACACGAGACTCCTGAAAGGTTTGAGACATGACTTCTTACTCCTCCAATGCATTCTGGGAATTGCAATTTAACTCATATGTGTACTGCACTTCTCCAGGGCAACTACATAAAACTGGATCGCATCATAAGCTTGATGTGTCCCAAATGCTCATGTTTTCTTCTTGATGCTGTGTTCTGCTTTGGTGTTGCATTTTACAAAATGAACAGATGGTTATATGGAGTAATCACAAATAATATTAATCACTATTAATCAGGATATGAGTAAAGCCCTGTCTCCTAGCCCGTGGCACAAGTGTGTGATGTTGGCCATAACCCTGTGGATGTAACTCAGTGATGGTCAGATAATCTTCAAAGCAAATATCAAAGTCAGATAGGAATCGAGGCATGGATGCATAAAGTCACCTTTAGGCATTAAAGCCCAGCACACATCTGGATCCGTTATTCTGTCATGGAACGTATCCTCTGCCATTTCGTTACTTCCTGCTCCATCTGCACCCTGCAGGTTGTGGTTGCTGGGAAAGTGGCTTGACGTTGTCCTTCTGAAGCCACTGGGTTTGATCCGGCGGCACAATCTTATCTTTCTGAGGACAGTTCCTCAAAATGAACTGAGGAGCGTAGACCACATGAAACAGCAAGCAGAATAAGAAAGAAACAGTGTGTCTGTTTGTATGTGTGTGTGTGTGTGTGGGGGGGGGGGGGGGGGGGGGGGGGGGGGGGGGAGCCCACCAAAAGCTTAAGCTTCCAGTGTGCTGTGCAGATAAGATTCATTAGATAGGTCGGTAAATGCAAGAGAGAGGCGCGCGGAGAGGGGGAGTGAGATTGAGCTCGCTGCTGCTCCAGCATTTGTTGACACAGATTTACAATGAGTCTCCCACTGCTTCACGCATTACAGTAACACGCCATGTCAGTAGCTCTCTGGGCTTGAAAAGCAGCATTGCCAAAGATGTCTGGGAGTGATGCCCTTCTGCTGATAACCCAAGTGTGGCTCGTGAGTAAAAAAGTGCAGGAGAAGGAGGGGTTGGAGACGGTAAAGCGTTTCCTCCTTTGTTTCCATAACGATCTCCACATCCTGTTCTAACTTTCCCTCTTTCTGTCACTTTTCTAACATCCCTCTCTTTTCTCTCCATCGCTCGAACTTCCCTCACTTCAGTTTCTCTTTATCTCTGTGACACCCTGCTACAAGCTCAGTAGGACAGGATTTAGGCATTAGCTCAATCCCCCTATCTTCTCCCTCGTCATGATTGCACACTGTTTCTATCGCCCACTCCAGTCCACTGCACAAGTCTTGCAGGACTTTTTATACAAACACTTGAGACTTAACGTTCAACAAAACCGCGACACATAATCAACCAGGCTGATGAGATTCCGTCTGTGACAGGTTTGAGTAGTGATCAGAAACTCCCAGGTGGATAGGGATGGTTTAAAAATGGTATTCTCTTTTAATCAAGCCCTATAAATAAGTAATAAAGAGTTTGACGAGAACTGTGCCACTTAAAACACTCTGCTGAGTCACAGTGCACCACAAATGAGGTAGTTTTGATGTGTGACATTCACCTTCAAGAGATCTTGATGTGAGCGGAGTTCTGCCCGTATAATGAGGACCGTGGCAGTCCGACAGCTGGCCGACCACTTCAGCGAGTAAAACTATAATAATAGAGAGGGTTGGAAAGTCTTTTAGAAACCATTTGGTAGATGGACTTCAGGCTGTTTCTGGGAGGCAGTTTGTGCTTTTGGGGGAAGAGATAAACAGGAACTTGGACGGCACCAGACAACAGAAGGTCTAATGGTCTTAATCAGAGATATTGCAGTGGTGCTACACGACGCACATGTTTGCGAGCTAGCTGTGGCACCGTGGCTAATTGGTGTATTACAAGAAACATTTAGTGTAACAGATGGAAATCAGTGCTTCTGTTCCAAAAAAAGACCTATTCAGCATTTCAAAAAGTAACATTCATCCAAAATGAATAAACAGAGAAGCTAAAATAGCACTTTTAAAGGTAGAACATGTGCTGTGACTAAATAAAAATAAAAAATACCCTCACAGACTGCATCTTTACACATTTCATGTTCTGCTTTGGAAAATCAGAACAAAAGTTCTGGGAATATTTTATGAAGCAGAACTTTTTTTGTAGTCCCCTATCTGATAGTGACTAGCTGAGGTCTGCAGGTGTCTTTGAGTCCATGTCAGTGCCTCCAGCTCTAAATCCTGTTGGTTCTGATAGGAATCCCAAAGCTTATAGTGGCTGCCATCTCCCGAGCACTGACTGATGCTTCTTATCAGAACCACCACACTGCTGCCGCCAGCACATTTCCACATACGGGTAAATTATAAATCATCTGCACAAACATTCGCTCATACGAGCACATAGATGAACATGTGTGCCCGAAGATTCTCCATTTTTACTCACGGACAGAGCAAAAACTAAAGTATTGGAACATTGGTCACACTTGAGTGAGTCACAAGATGTTGACTATTGATTGCAGCTGTATGTTGCCAAGTTAAAGGAGCAATATGTAAGAATTCTACAGTGAAATAATCACAAAACAGTCTAATGTTTCAATCATGTTGGAAGGAAGGTTACATTGAAACAGGTTTCTTTTTCATATAGCTGGGGTGTGGTCATTTTTTCTCCTTTCAAAAAAAAAAAGCGAAAGAGGGACATAGCTACTGTTTACAATCAGTGAGTTTGTGAGGTTGCCGAGTCTCCGGTGAGTAAATGCTGGTGCGCCGGCAGGCAAAAAGCTCCAGAGTTGTTTAAAGAACTGAAGCCATTAAACAGGAGCGACCCAGAAGTTATTTCTTGTACCCTTTAGAAGCCACGGCATCCTTAAGTTTTACTCTAATATCAGGTGGAGGCTAGAAACTAACGTTGAGCTATCAATGCTAACGATGAATTAGAAACAAATAGTAAGCTCTAAAAATATCTCAAGCTACATTTTTAAATACCAACAACTCAATATTACTGTGAAATGTATTTGTGAAGTGAATTTTGATTCAAACGTGGCATTTTACTTCCTTTAATGAGTTGTTCAGAACTATAACAGTAAGCTAACAGCAAGACGGCAAACAAAAACACTTTCTATAACACTGGAGACATATTACTGTAATAAGTATAGTAAGCGCTCCCTACCGTAAAAAATCCATGAGTGCTAACACTGTGACCGTGTATTTTGTATCTACTTATCAACTGTGTATAACTTGTATTTGCTTGTCATCTAGAATCTTCTGGTGCTGGTCCATAACTGGCAACAGCCATGAAACTCACTAAACTGAAGTGAGAAAGTAATATTTTTGCTCAGAAAAATGGACTGCAGTAACCAAATTTGACCACAGGATGTCATGTCAAGGGGCGGCAGTAGCTCAGGAGGTAGAATGGGTTGTCCAGCAATCGGAAGGTTGCAGGATCAATTCTGGCAGAGAATGCTGCTGTTGTGTCCTTGGGCAAGACACTTCACTCAACTTGCCTGCTGGTGGTGGTCGGAGGGACCGGTGGCACCTGTGTTTGGCATCCTCGCCTCTGTCAGTGTGCCCCAGGACAGCTGTGGCTACATTGTAGCTAATCATCACCAGCGTGTGAATGTGTGTGTGAATGGATGAATGGTACACTGTATAAGTGCTTTGGAGCCCTCCAGCTCTGAAAGGCGCTATACATGTGTTAGTCATTTATCATTTATCATTCTTACATATTGCACCTTTAAAATAAAAGATGTAACTCACTGGTGAAACTAGGTGAAAGTGGTGAAGTTATCCAGTTAATTCAGAGCATTAGGAGTGATCAATAACCAATATTGTAGAGGTCTGGTAAATGCAGTCTTCATTTGTATTTTTATTGTGATTTCAACAAAGCTCCTCATAATTGCAGACCATTAAAAGCTCTTCCCCTCCCTCTCTCACTGTGGCTCTTCCCCTCTTTGCTCTGTCATTTTGGCTCTGTGTATACAGTGCAGATTTATTAGATGGAGCTGGGGCCCCTGGACAGTCACCACTCAGCACTCCCTCAGATCAATAATTGGAAATATTAATTATATCAGCTGAAACGGCCCAGTCAGATGGGGGGTGTTTATGCTCCCGTTACTGAGCCGTGGAGCAACATGAGCTTTGATGGCCAACTAATGCGTATTAATGATCCCAGGACAAACATTACTCTATATTAAACCTGAATGAAAGCCAGAAGACATCACACATATTGTATGGCTATTAGAGGTATTTTATTGCAGCGCTGTAAGTAAGTGCTGTTGCATAACAGTTTTTAAAAGACTTCCTTTTTCTGAGTAATGAGCTTTAAAAAAAAACAGAACAAGATTTACTACTTTTTTATCTGTTTACCACATTTTTCTGCAGTAGAGTGTCCTATTTAGATATTTTAAAAGCTTGTATCAAAAAGAGACATTTTTACTCGTAATGGTATACACTTGGACTTAAAGCACTATTGCTGCCTTGACACAAGCTTCTTTTGGATTCAGGTGCATGCTTTTCTGAATCCTGCTAAACTGTGACATTCATTCTGAACATCTAGGCCAAACCTTACCAGAATACTGACATATAATTAAATCCTAAAAAAACCTAGTTGTGTTTAATGTTCCTGTGTTAGTCAAACACTGATCCAATTTAGGTGTATCAAATCAACCGTTGCTGGCTCAAGTAACAGAATGGCCAACCTTCAGTCTTAAAGATTAATGAACAGAGACAAAGCAGCTGGATATTCCAGGCATATTGCACACTACATTATGTACTGTAGGCCTCGGGGTTTCTATCTGACCCTCCATATGAAAAACCAGCATGCGGGTGCTAAGAGCTTTAATTCAACGGACTGAGGGCTTAACTGGGCAAATGAGGCAGCTCAATATAAGCATATGGAAGAACTCTTGGTTTGTCAAAGCCCTGGAAGCAGCACAGCTTGTGGAGAGGGAAACAGAGAAGGATGAGAGATCAAACAAAAGAAAACAAAAAGAATGGAGGATGACGGACCAGTTTGAAAGTTTTAAATCCAGTGTGATCAGGGGAAGCTCTTTGTTCAGCTCATTTTAACAGTTACACATCTGGTTATGATGCATATGTGTTAAAGTAACACAGAGCAGTTTCCTGCTCCTCCGCCCTACTGGTTGAAAGTGGAATTACAACTACCGTAAACTACCATGCAGCAGCCTGCTGTAGCTAGCGCTACCAACAAGCTAACACTAGCATGAGCCAAGTCTTACTAAATAAGCCACATATCACTCTGTTGGACAAACAATAATGTTACTTACAAGTCCAGTAGCAACAAAGCCAGGTCACCATCAGCCTGTGATTTCAGAGCCTTTTTCAGCTTTCTCAAACTAGTGTAGGCCACACTGATGTTTACTCTAGTTTTAGCTCTTTGCTTCACCTCCAAAGACATTACTCTGTTACTTTTACGTCCAGGCTTCACCATGATGCCAACAAAAAAGCAAACTTCTTTTTCTTCTTCTTGTGCTTTTTATTGACGCTCAGCAAACTGAAAATGCTAACTGCTAGCATAACAGCTAACAGCTGTAAAACACGTAAAGAGCTCCCCCTATAGAGCACCTACCCGCTCCAAAAATATGTTAAGTGCCGTGTCTGGCAAGTAGAGGGGTGCAGAGTGGTGTCAAATATGAAACTGGTCAAGTTTCTAACTCAGCTATCACTGAAATCAATGTTAAAGCTCTAGCTTAAAGTTTAAAAAAAAAAAATTTAGTGTTACTTTAAAATATTTTCAAGTCAACATTAGCAAGCACAAAACTGACCACTATATATATATATATATATATATATATATATATATATATATATATATATATATATACTGTATATGATGAAGTCATTGGTGCATGCTCCAGTAGATGGCAACAGAATATCAGGGGTGCCGAATGAATAATCATTTTGTCGTTATTTGTTCTGAGCACAATTTCATCATTTGGCCAATTTTTAATTGATGTTTCACAAAATGCAAACAGTACATTTTAGCAGAATGTGCCACAGAGAGGCAGGTGGTTCATTTGTACTGTAAATATACAGTGTTTGTAGAGAGCAGGTGTTGCACTTCTTTCAGTTTGTGTTTGAAAGTGAAAAGCAGGAAGGTGGCGCTCCGGTATGGAAGCGCCACTCTGTACAAAGTACTTTTGTGTATCCTATTTTCTGTCAGGATTTTCACTTCGTTTTTTTCTTCTTGTTCTAATCTTTGATTCCACCTTCTCATAACAGCTTCTTTTCAAAATGAATGACATAGAGGAAAATAACTCTTCTAATCACACTTTTTTATGTGTCTCAAAAAGCTCTATCCTGGAAAATATAGAATTAAAGATGAATCCTTTCCTTGGCAAACGTACATTTAACTTATAATCGTTATTTCCGTGCACATATGAGGGTGCATATAAAAGTAGGCAAGGTGCATTTAGTTTCTCATGTGGAATTACTCATTGTTTTGTTCTGTGTTCAAGGGAAATTTAGCAAACTGAGAGCCATCAGCTGTAACTGTTCGGGACCATAATGCATTGCTGTCGGGCAAATAAATAGACCATTAAGCTGGCATGTTGGAGGCTGAACAGTAACTAGCTTTGGAGAGAGTTTCCTCCCACACACAGGCTCCCTGCGGAGACGAATGAGATGGCGGTGAAGCCACAGTCATGGATTCAGACTCCTCCATCATGCATCGGAACTCAAATCAGTTTGCAGGACCGAAGCTTCTTTTGTCTGTTTGAGGCTTAATTCAGACTTTCTGTGAGTGGACAGAAGGTCATAAACTTATATGTGAACGTGTCACGCGGATGCATTTTGTCCGCCTGTTTGGAGATGTTTCAATCTTGTTGCAGGCTTCAGTCGGATTGCAGTTGATTCTGTAATCTCACCGTACTCGCTGTGCGCCCTGTGGCTTGGCAATGCCACGCTGTAAAATTACCAAGCCTGTGTTGTTGAAGTAAAAGAAAGCAGTTGTAAACACGGGCCACTCTGGAAAGGAGTAGCTGAAACCTTCACAAAGCAGAGCATCCTCCTCGTTTTCCCACAAAGACTGCTGGTTATTATTTACAGTGGGTACATTTATGGAATAAAGGTTACTCGGTTCCTCAAGGTGAAAATTGATACATTTAGCACTTAATGAATTGGGCCCGAGTCTCTACCCCATACATCACCATGTTATTAAGACATTTTAAAATCCCATTACAGTGTTTCTCCTTGAACATGTCATGGTTTTTATTGGATTGCCTTCTCTTTAAATCTGACCTTTTCATTCCTGCTCTGGAATTGAACTGGAGAAAAAAGATAGGAAGAGGGGTCAAACTGTACATATGTGGCTAAAAAAATACCATCATCAGTGGTTTGACTGGGAAGCGTAGTGACGGCAGATGGTTTCAGGCCATAAAGATGCTTTAATTGTGACGACCAAATGCTTTACTGTAAAGGATGAGTGTGGGAAAAGCTTTGTCTTGTGTTACGGGAAGATTTAGGCCACAAATGTATTGAAATTTGGTCAATTGCTAATGCTGATTATTCCAGTTTGGATTTAGCTTTGTGCTCATACTTCAGATTATATTGCAATCTTCATGTTTTTCTGTAGTGACAGAAAATAAAAACAGTAAAAAAAGCAGGGGGTGAAATTTTAAAAACATGCAGCAATAACAGATTGTCAAAAACTGCTATGTGATTCAAAGTTTTCCCCAAAATAAAGTGGGCCCGAGTGTGGTGAAACTACTCAGCTTGAACAACAATAATGAAAAAAGAAAGAGGTTATATTGGGGAAGGAGGAGAGCGTGACACAAAGACGGTGATGACAGAGGCATCTAATCCAGGCAATGCCATTCTTATCAGGGTCCAGTGGATTAGAGTGAGCCTCCTAACCAGAGAATTCTTCCCAGCCAGACACTCTCCTCAGCCCAAGGGCCTGGATCAATAGGCCTGTATTGATCTCTCTCCTCCTGTGGCTGGATTCACTTTTATTAGGACTTTCTTGGCCTCTTTCACTTAGACACACACATATGTATCCCCACAAACTCTCCTCCTGTCGTGAAGAATCCCAAAATAGACATGCATAGGCCACAAATGCATAGATGTGATGTAAAATGCAGGAGGAAAATCCTTACAGCATCAAATCAGCATATCTGTGTGACAGTTGGTTTCCTCTTCTTTCTTTGATCAGCGTTGCAGAGCTGCTGTTATATGCTTGAGACGGCCTTGGCGCTGTCGCTTTGTGGCTTGTTTTTGCAGCAACAACGGCCTGAATCATCAGCACTAACCTCTCTGACGTTCTGTGTTTTTTGTCTCCTCCAGATGACGCGCCCCATCCAGGTGAAACCGGCCGACAGTGAAAGCCGTGGAGGTAGTTGTCTTCTTTTCTTCATCATTTTCACCTCCTTTTGCTCTCCATCCTGGCTGAGTCGTTTCTTCTGAGCTCACCTTTAAATGAAATCTTTATTTACTTTCTGACTACATATTAAGTGCATTACGTGACAGCAAACGTGAGCAGATTTGATGGCATCTTGATTCAAATGTATTCTCACTTCATCATTTTCATTTGTCAGAGGTTGAAATGGTCTCGGTTTGTGGATTAATCCCTAGTCTCATCCTGCCTGTGCTTGTAAGCTTGTAATTGATTAAAGAAGAATTATTGAGGGGATCTAGGGCTCTGATTGGCTTTTCAACTGCCCATCTCTCTCCTCTTGTTTCCTATTCCAGCTAGATTATTATTATTTCATTGTGAATTAGATGGTGATTAGGTCTTTTCCTAGAATCCTATCCACACTGCAGCCTTGTTAAAGCCCACACTGCTTGATCCGTAGTAAACTGTATAGACACAGAGAAAATGGAGCAGGAGCACGTAAAGCTTGCCAAACAATCAATAAATTTGCAGAGCTTTTGCCAAGATCCTCATTACTTGGCCTTAATTCTGTCGTCTTTGATCTCTCCCGCTTTTGGAGGCTTTCATTCGCTTGCTGCCTATCTGCATATATGTTAATGTACTGAGAAGGCATCCTTCAAGTCAGCGGCAGAGACAATGAACCTCGCTGTTATTTTTTTAGCGTGCATCTCATGTGTCATGCGGTAACAAAGCAAGTGGCTTTTTTGTTATTTAAAGGAGGCCCTACTGTTTCTCATTCCAGTGCAAATTAGAAATTTGGAAGTGAAAAACAGGAGGCAGAGAAAATGCAAAGGCGATGCCAACTGCGTACAGCTGCCGCGCGGCACTTCAGAGGCTTTACCTAAAAACCTCTGCCCGTTTATTTTTTTGGGGTGAATTAGGATGGCTGGCCACTTGGCCGTCAGTCAGATGCACAATCTTCAAAGGACAGCATAACCTCCTGGGATGAAGGCAGGAAAGGCCAATAAAAGATCACTGTCAATGGCCTATGTTTGTCTTTCTATCCATCCCTCCTTTTTCTTTCTTTCCCTTTCCCCTACTCCTGCTTTTGGTACTGTTTCATCCTTCTCCGATCTGGTAGCCATTCATTTGGAGCTTTAGAGGAGTGTTGAGACAAGCAAAAGGGGTCTTGTGTTGTCAAGATTGATGCCCCCTATAGGTCCATTGATTTTGCCATTGTGGTGCAGTGTGTCCACATTAACAACGACACTCAGCTGTCTCTTTACTTGGTTGTGAGTGGCCGGTTTTAAAGCTCCCAGGGCGCGGTGGTCAGTGTGGGGTCCTCTCACCAGCCAGCAGCTGAGACCTTGCTCAGGAACAAAGGAGTGTTAGAACAGACCTGAGAGTTGCACATCATCCTAAATGAACAGGTCAGAGCACTGCTAAGGGGTGATCAAACATGACTTTAACAGGTTAGGAGACAGAGGGGGAAAAAGAGCAGTGTGCTAAGAGAGACAGATCTGATTTCCATGCTCTCATATAGCTTCTAATCTGCCAGCCTGGATTCCTCCTTTAATAATCACTGACAAAGATAATTTAGCTTTACATATCTGGATCTGTATTTGGCAGATAGACAGTGATGCTGATGCTCCTGCGTGCCCTACTTTTGCAAGCCTTAGCTGCTTATTTGCTGTAATTCCTCCTCGTTCAGTAATTATTGTGTGATAATGAACTGTCAAAACTGCTTAGATTAAATTTTTGTTGTTCTGATACTTGCCTGTAAGACTGAAAATTCAGCAAAGTGCATGGAAGCTGGAAGAGTGAATTAATTAGCCTCCGAATGCAGCGGATGATAGGAGACGATGCACTCAGTCTCTCAGGGGCCACGCCGCTAGTCCGATAGGGGGGGCATATATTCCTGAATGAACTCAGTCACACCACAACACACACTCAGACTAATTAGTCCCTTAATCTCATTATGGTGAAGACAGTTTAGATCACCTGTTCCAGGCTGCTGTCCATTAGGAAAAGACCTGTTACTGAGGTTTTATGTCTGCTAGACCTCTACTTCTCCTGGAGGAGCTGTCTGCTGTTATTTAGACCTCACAGGACCTGATGAGATCAGTGTATCACTGGCCATTGTTACAGCAAAAACCTGAATCTCAAACAGGAAGATGGTAGAACGTACTCCTCACTTTTCTCTGAGTGAACTTTTTAAAAGAAACACTAAACAGTTTGCAGCTTCTCCCCCCTACTGGTTGAAAGTGGAATTACAACAATGAACAACACTGCAGCAGCCTGCTGTAGCTAGCGCTAACAACGAGCTAACACTAACATGAGCCAAGTCTTACTAAATAAGCCACAAATGAAAAAGATCCACACTGTTGGACAAAAAATATTATTACTTACAAGTCCAGTAGCAACAAAGCCAGGTCACCATTAGCCTGTGATTTCATAGCCTTCTTCAGCTTCCTCAAACTACTTTAGGCTGTGTCAATTTTCACTCTCGTTTTAGCTTTTTGATTCACCTCCAAAGACATACGGTAAATCTCTGACTTTTGCTTCCAGGCTCTACCATGATGCCAACAAAAAAGCAAACTTTTGTCTTCTTCTTCTTGTGTATTTTATTGACGGTTGGCAAACTGAAAAAGCTAACTGCTAGCCTTTTTTTTAGCATAGAAAATAGCTAACATCCATTAAGCAGGTAAAGAGCGCCTCGCCTCGTGCGTAATGGCCTCCTCGCTTGTTGTTGAGTTTTTTTTTCAGCGAAGCGCCGTAAACTGGAAAATGATGGGACGTGGCATTGGAGATCTGTAAACAGTCTAGATGGGACACAGCAAGCTAAAAGAGCCTGGCATCGGCTCATCATGCTGTTGTGAAGATCGAATACACAAACCGAGTGGACTTTTTTCCCCCCGTAACACGGATCAGCAACGGTAAGACATAATTTATGCGTTTCACGTTATGAAATGAGCTTTGTTGTGCTGGTTTGTTCGCTGCTGGTTCATATTTGGTTATATCTGGCCTTTGTGACGACATATAGGCGAATCTCATTTTGGAGTGCGCATGCTCGTGGGGTGCATGTGAGCTGGTTGAAGAAGGCAAGAGTAAACAAACACGTTAATGTTAAATATCGGCTTCTCGGCCAGTTAAAAAATCCTTAGGAAGCCATTATAGACATTTTTTTCAAGTGGAAAAGTGAAAATTTCAGGTGATGACTC
>SSNS01000257.1:212803-252851 GCA_006937985.1 Aphyosemion australe
AGCTTTAGAGGAGTGTTGAGACAAGCAAAAGGGGTCTTGTGTTGTCAAGATTGATGCCCCCTATAGGTCCATTGATTTTGCCATTGTGGTGCAGTGTGTCCACATTAACAACGACACTCAGCTGTCTCTTTACTTGGTTGTGAGTGGCCGGTTTTAAAGCTCCCAGGGCGCGGTGGTCAGTGTGGGGTCCTCTCACCAGCCAGCAGCTGAGACCTTGCTCAGGAACAAAGGAGTGTTAGAACAGACCTGAGAGTTGCACATCATCCTAAATGAACAGGTCAGAGCACTGCTAAGGGGTGATCAAACATGACTTTAACAGGTTAGGAGACAGAGGGGGAAAAAGAGCAGTGTGCTAAGAGAGACAGATCTGATTTCCATGCTCTCATATAGCTTCTAATCTGCCAGCCTGGATTCCTCCTTTAATAATCACTGACAAAGATAATTTAGCTTTACATATCTGGATCTGTATTTGGCAGATAGACAGTGATGCTGATGCTCCTGCGTGCCCTACTTTTGCAAGCCTTAGCTGCTTATTTGCTGTAATTCCTCCTCGTTCAGTAATTATTGTGTGATAATGAACTGTCAAAACTGCTTAGATTAAATTTTTGTTGTTCTGATACTTGCCTGTAAGACTGAAAATTCAGCAAAGTGCATGGAAGCTGGAAGAGTGAATTAATTAGCCTCCGAATGCAGCGGATGATAGGAGACGATGCACTCAGTCTCTCAGGGGCCAAGCCGCTAGTCCGATAGGGGGGCATATATTCCTGAATGAACTCAGTCACACCACAACACACACTCAGACTAATTAGTCCCTTAATCTCATTATGGTGAAGACAGTTTAGATCACCTGTTCCAGGCTGCTGTCCATTAGGAAAAGACCTGTTACTGAGGTTTTATGTCTGCTAGACCTCTGCTTCTCCTGGAGGAGCTGTCTGCTGTTATTTAGACCTCACAGGACCTGATGAGATCAGTGTATCACTGGCCATTGTTACAGCAAAAACCTGAATCTCAAACAGGAAGATGGTAGAACGTACTCCTCACTTTTCTCTGAGTGAACTTTTTTAAAGAAACACTAAACAGTTTGCAGCTTCTCCCTCCTACTGGTTGAAAGTGGAATTACAACAATGAACAACCCTGCAGCAGCCTGCTGTAGCTAGCGCTAACAACGAGCTAACACTAACATGAGCCAAGTCTTACTAAATAAGCCACAAATGAAAAGGATCCACACTGTTGGACAAAAAATATTATCACTTACAAGTCCAGTAGCAACAAAGCCAGGTCAGCATCAGCCTGTGATTTCATAGCCTCCTTCAGCTTCCTCAAACTACTTTAGGCTGTGTCAATTTTCACTCTCGTTTTAGGTTTTTGCTTCACCTCCAAAGACATACTGTAAATCTCTGACTTTTGCTTCCAGGCTCTACCATGATGCCAACAAAAAAGCAAACTTTTGTCTTCTTCTTCTTGTGTATTTTATTGACGGTTGGCGAACTGAAAAAGCTAACTGCTAGCCTTTTTTAGCACAGAAAATAGCTAACATCCATTAAGCAGGTAAAGAGCGCCCCCTAGGACACCTAGCCACTCCACAAAACTGTTAAAGATATTGACCAGAGGCAAATTTCCTTTGAATCACATGTGTAAAAATGTATTAAAACCTCAAGTCAGTTTCTTTTTGGGATTTTCATGGCTGGATTTTTAAGAAAACCCAGTGTTTTTAAACGGCGCGGGAAAAAACAGAGGATGGCTTCTGGTCTGAGGTTAAGCCGGCGATGACGTTTCACAAGGAGATCCTCAGAAAACTATAATGTAAAACAGTGAGCAGCTCGGTATTTCTGAGTTAGCTTTATAGCACACAACAATGTTTTATCAGTCAGATGTAGCTTCTGAAACCTCTGCTAGTCGGTCAGATTGTTTTTTCTGGATTACGACGAGGAGAACGGCTATCGGAGCGCACGAAGAGTTCAATCGGAGTTCAACCGGAGTTTGACTCCTAATGCAGCAAGCTGGATAACCGAAGGTGCACATGTTTGATACTGTTAAACTGAGATGACTCGTGAGCTGATATGGACACCGCTGGCAAAACTATTCTGGAGGAGGATGATGATGAACGTCTTCAGAACTAAAATCGGTACAGTTTATTTACTTTTATTGAATATTTAATTCCTGTGTTCGAAGCTGCAACTGGGCTCTCAGCTGATGAGATAGCTTCATCAATCTGTCCCAATATAATTCAATATTCTACAGAAAAATAAAACAATGCGATCCCAGTTTTACCGCTGCGTGTATATATTAATATAACTTTGGAAAAAAATTAATTGATAGCTTACCAGAATAACTTTTCCAGAAGCTGTGGCCGCAGCTGTCGCTCGTTAAGTCAGTGCGGTAGCTCGTTAACTCAGCTGGTTGTTGTTTTGGCTGTAATCCAGGATGGCACGAAGGTTCTACTGGTCTCAGGATGATCTGTTGTTAAAATACGTGGATCATCTTTTAAGATCCAACCTCTGTGTGTGTCGTAGCTATCCCAAATTACCTATTTTTTCCTTACCGGAGCTAACACTGTTAGCCGTGCGGCTACCGTCATGCTAACGGGACTTAAGGAGTCCAAAAGAACTGGTAGCGGTTCCAGATGGATTTATAGTTGGAATATGTAGATTATTATTTTAGATCAAACCTCTGAGTGAACAGCCCTGACCAGCCCCTGCAGTCTGTGCATCAGCTGTGCTGTAATGGTGACTTCAGATCTGACTGATGCTAGCGTTGTGCTTACAGCTCGCTACGATTCTCCTCACAAACAGTAAATTACTTTAATGTTGCTACATTAGTTAGAAAAATGCATGTAGGATTCTGACATATGGCTCTGACTTTTTGCTGCAGCTGTAATCGCGATTATCCGTAAGCATTGAGAGCACAAAGTAGAGCAAAATACAACTAATCTCCTAGTAAGCAGCAGGAGCAGTGCCTTCTTACACGTATTTGAGTGACGTGTGCAGAACCAGCGCTTTTCAGTGTTTAGAGGAGAGAATTTTGATTTTCTATAATGATTTATGACAAAACTGCTTAAAATGAAAAACTGAACCCAGTTTATTTTTTTATAGATGCTAAAGTGTAGTTAAACTGATATTTTACAATTTTCATGCTGAGTCTGGCCAATGCCTTTAAGTGCAGTATCTGGCCAGCAGAGTGCTGCAGAGTGGTGTCAAAATCTAACTCAACAATCACTGAGAGCAATGTTAAAGCGCTAGCTTAAAGTTTAAAGGAGTCATCACCTATAATACCGTGGATATCTACGTCCTATTATAGTCTTTTAGGCAATTAAAATAAATTGTATTGCAAAAATAAATTAAAAATGTGCTTTTCTGATCCTTTTTTGTGAAGGGCATATTTTCTCGCGAGATCACACGCGATATTTCGGCTGTGTCGGACGCACGCAGGCCTGAGGGGCGCGGTGATTGGTGGAAGGAAGCAGGAAGCAGCTTCAGCGTCTTGCTCCAAAATAACAAAAGTTATAATTAAACCCGACCTGGCAGTGACCTACGGGATCCAACAGTACGAGCCCGAGCCTCGCCTCGTGCGTAATGGCCTCCTCGCTTGTTGTTGAGTTTTTTTTTCAGCGAAGCGCCGTAAACTGGAAAATGATGGGACGTAGCATTGGAGATCTGTAAACAGTCTAGATGGGACACAGCAAGCTAAAAGAGCCTGGCATCGGCTCATCATGCTGTTGTGAAGATCGAATACACAAACCGAGTGGACTTTTTTCCCCCCGTAACACGGATCAGCAACGGTAAGACATAATTTATGCGTTTCACGTTATGAAATGAGCTTTGTTGTGCTGGTTTGTTCGCTGCTGGTTCATATTTGGTTATATCTGGCCTTTGTGACGACATATAGGCGAATCTCATTTTGGAGTGCGCATGCTCGTGGGGTGCATGTGAGCTGGTTGAAGAAGGCAAGAGTAAACAAACACGTTAATGTTAAATATCGGCTTCTCGGCCAGTTAAAAAATCCTTAGGAAGCCATTATAGGCATTTTTTTCAAGTGGAAAAGTGAAAATTTCAGGTGATGACTCCTTAAAAAAACTATTTAGTGTTACTTTAAAGAGAAAGTTCACAGAGAAACAGTTTGCTACCTGTGATTTTTTAAATATGATCGGTCAGTCTGAGTTTCACAAGGAGACTGAATGTGAAAATGGTCTTCTACCCCTATTTCCTTCATTAGCTGCTGAAGAAAATAGAAATGCTTGGATTAGAAAAGCCACTCAGATCTACGTCTCACTGAAAATTAGCATTCATGAACTCACCCAACTTGGATCGTGGTGGGGAAGTATGTTGTTGGTTTAGCATCCAGGAGAGAGCAGTAGAAGCTAGTAGAAGCTAACCGTTAGCATTAGCAACTCAACAACATGGCAGAACTCCTTCAGGCTTGTGTTATTTGTGGAGATAAAACAACACTACTAAGCAAACAGAATCAGTGGTAGAGTGGCATTGCTTTAAGCCAATCAGAGGCAAGCTGTCTGAATAAATTGGATATTAATGAGTAAGACTCCAAATCCTGTCGTTTTCTGCCCCTCACTCCTCAGGCTAACTTCTACTTCCTGAAACAGGAGCACCAGAGCTTTTGTCCCACAGAGATCGACTCACAAGGAATTCATTCATACTAGAGACCACTGCAGATGTGTTGGAAAATTAGTTTAAACCGAAATTTAGCAGATTTTACAAAAAATAAAAAATAAAAATCCGGAGAACTATCCAATTCCCATATGATAGAATCCAGGAGGAAACCAATTTTTCCTGTTGAAATTAAAGGGAAACACACACAGTAGAGTAAATCTATCCAAACACTCTGTCAGCCCTCGCTGCAGTCTAACAAAGACACACTGTGAAATGAATATTAATGGCCAATCACCTACCTAATCTAGCAGAACAGCAGCCGTTACACATTGAGCCACCAGCAAGGCGAGCGTCTCCGTCACCGATGACGCGGACCATCCAGGGATGTTTCTGTTGGGGGAGACGTTTTTAAAGCAACGCAGCAAGGAGGCGGCAGGCACCTGTCTTCCTCATTTTCTCGTCACAGGTCTCTGATATGATATAGATTGATTTTCCATCACACATGGCACCAGTGACTGGCACTGACAGCTGCTGATATTTCACTTTTGAAGGGCTGCTCAGTGCCTCCTTAGAGCTTGGCGTCTGAAGTGGATGAATCAGATTTAACACTGATTTCATCCTCAACCTGCTACCAAAAATATCCATCCCTTTAGCTCTCCACCATTACTACCTGGTCCCCCCTTGTTTCCCCTTTTTTACAAGCTGCCATTTCCTATAATATTCCATTTTTATCATCTACTGTTTGGTGCAACTGCTGCATGTTGTTTGGCTCTGCTCATTTCCCAGCTTAACCTGTCGTTAAGGTTTTTTAGCCGAGAGATTGCTCAGAAAGCAGAAACAGGAGCAGACTAGCTGTCAGCTGGGGCTCTGTTGGTGTTGCAGCAGGCCTGCCTGGCACAGCTAGAGCTGCAACCCACTGAGGAGGCCTGGATTAGAAACAGGCTCTGGCATTTTCGAGGCAGGCCTGCCGCCCACGCACACACCCACACGGAGAGGACAAACAGACAAACACGTACAGTACATTTGGCTCTGACACACACACAAACAAAATCGCTTTCTCCCTTGCTAGCACACACCCAGTGGTAAGTTGGGAACACGTGCACATTCACGAGCACACACACACACACTCTGTATTTACACCCGCTTAAACGGCTGGGGTCAGTTTTATCTTCAGGAGCGGTGTGTTTGGTGTTGTGTTTGTATGTTTACACCAGCTGAAGGACAATGAAAAGCTTTGCTCCAGATCACTGACATGTGACGGAACAATGAAAACATGGAAAAGCAAAATGAGAAGCAGCAGGTTAAACGGGGAGAGAGGACAAGAGCTAGAAATTGATTGAGAGAGCAAAGCTACATGCACCGCTGCTGTGAGGTTTTTGATGATGAACTTATCTGGTGTAAAAGACAACAAGAGTGCTCCATGCATTAAACATCAGCGGCGTTCTCCTTGCTTTTTTTTAAGTAGAGAAACAAGCTTCTTGTGTCGGAGCAGCTCAGTAATGAACCAGGCAGGAAGGCCTCTAAGCTCCACTGATCCCCTTTAGAAAAGTCAGGAGGAATGAACAAGAGGGGGTGTAGTTAGAGGGAGAGGAATGAGAAGACGAATGGCAGGAGTAGAGAGGTGAGAGAACGGAATTTGTTGTGAGGTGCTAAAATTGGAGGGGAAGATGGAGAGAGAAGGAGCAAGTGCAAAAACAAACAGAGAAAAGTGGGGATAAACCAGCAAGAGAGCTCTGTAGCTTTCTTCTCCTGATGAACAGAAGAAAACTTTAACGGTGCTCGGCTGGACATAAATGGAGAGATCCTGAAAAAGAGGAAGAGGGAATGTTCAGAGGTCGTGGGGATCACGGGGAACTAATCCATCGGAAAGGCTAGATCCGGGTCCCACATTTAGAGCTCACACTTCTTGTCCAAATCCCTCAGAGTAGTGCTCTCACACAAACAATACTTTGCTCACCGACAGTTCAGTCAGCTAATTCCACTGAGCTGGATGTTCGGGTCACTCTGCTTGTGAGCGTGTACGTTTACCCTCACATCAGCATGAACTGGTTTATTCCAAAGAGGAGGAGGAGGAGGAGGAGAGGGAGAGGGAGGCAAATTAGGTCTATGGATGAAAGACAAGCAAGCAGTAAGAGATGATGAAATAATTTCTTTAGGGATGTGCTTTGCTCCTGAGGGTCAGATTGTGCTGAGGCTGTAGGAGTTCTGCAGAGTCAGTGGAAGAAGTAGATCGCAACATTTCACTAATACACGGAGTAGGAGGAGATCAATTAACCTTATCTAACAAACTACTAATGATAACACAAAACTTGCTGACAAGGCAAAGAATGGGAATGTGATGATGTAATGAATTTATGCAGAAATCCTACAAACATAGGGTTTAATACTCTTTTTTTAAACCAAACAAATATATTATGGCAACTTCTCCTGCGCTGCTGTCAGCATTTATCTGCAGCAGCTCACAGGAAGAAGACGAGGGCCAAAATCCAATCCCCACCCAAGGCCTACTCACTAAACTCTCGCAGGCTTAATCGACGTGGCAGTCATTTCTTGGGTGTGTGCTCATGAGGGTTTGATATCAAATGAAACTCTGTTATAGAAGCACATTTTTTTAGTCTTAATATTAAAGAAAAATAGGAAATTAATGCTGAATTAACTGGTTTTGATAGAAGCTAATAGTAGAATTTTTACTTGTTTTGGATTTGTCAATCTCTAATGTTTACCTGTAAACTATAATAAAGTCCAACAGGAAATTCTGCAAATGTTTATACTGGGGATGTCCGATATTTTCACTCTATCATTAATATCGCCCAATATCAGCATTAAAATGTAATATCGGAACACATCAGTTTTCAGTCTTTACCATACACGTATTCAAACTATGGCCTTAAATCAATATCACGGTATATTGAGTTCACCTCAATAACGATAAATGGACGATAACTACATGTATGCGCAAAAACAAAAGTTGTCCACTAGATGGGGCTGTCACGTGTATTACGTTGAGTCATGTGACTCGAGGTGGTCCAGCTTCTTAAAGGGACATAAACGTCACCAACCTACACACAGCTTTTCATTTTTTTATTATCAAATTTATTGACATGGGAAAAATGATATTGGTTAGAGTCAGAAATTTTGATCTCTCAAAATGTCAAAACATGACAGATAAGGTAAAGATTTTGAGATAATTTAGTTTATTTGGCACAACTTGTGAAGTAGAAATTCACACCATATACAGAAATATGCCAATATACAGAAAATGAACAAATACATTAATACACACATCTTAGCGTCACGCTTATGGAGAATGACATTCAGCTGCTGTTGGAGACTATATGGCACTTTTCCTGCTACTAACTTCAATTGAAGTAGTTTTCATTTTGCACAGAAAATGTTTAAAATGTAAGCATGCATTATAGGAGATATTTGATGTTAGTAACCTAAAATTATTATTATTTATATTTTTGAGAGAAGGGCACAGCATATATTGGTATTGGAAATTATTAGTCAGATAATATCGGTACATCGAATATCGGTAAAAGGTCAATATCGAGCATCCCTAGTTTATACATATTGATAAATGACCCACACTTTCTGAGTCAAAGGACTCCAAAGCCTTTTACACTACAGTGAATCATTCATCCACTCACACACACATTCACACACTGGTGATGATGAGCTACAATTTAGCCACAGTTGCCCTGGGGCACACTGACACAGGCGAGGCTGCTGAGCACAGGCACCGCTGTTCCCTCTGCCCACCACCTGCAGACAAGTAGGGTGAAGCGTCATGCCCAAGGACACATGACTGTGGAGCCTGGGTTCGAGCCTGCAACCCACTGATTACAGTGCACATTCCTAGCCCCTGAGCCACTGTCACACCCGATTATTTAAATAGAAAAAATCTTCATCAAAGTCCTTGAGTTGTTAATGCTTCTTTTATTAGAACAATTTTAGTGTATATCGACCTAAACATCAGTGTATAACTGGGAAAAATTGGTCTCGACAAATATACGTGGAACGCACAGCATCACAAACTAAAGTAGAATTTAAAACATCAAACAAAATGATCACTAACATGGTATTAGTGCCTTCATGCTGGATTAAGGTTTCTCCACGGCCTACACAACCTTTTAGAAAGTGGCAAAAATGCAACAAATTTGAAAACCCTTCTTTAGTGTGAAGACAATCAATACACCGCTATGCAATTTATTATTGGTATTTTCTGCATCTCTGATGTCTTACGCCTTGAATGTGTTCAATGCTTGAGCACTCTGCCCACATATGCCTATGACTGCACTACAGCACATCCTGGCACCTCGAACTGTTAGGTGCTGGATTACCCTACATTAACCCTGCACTGACGACTTGATCATAGTTTGAAACCTGCTCTTCAGAACTAATTCAGAATTAATTAGACATAAAAATTATTAGTAATGCAATACTGACACTTCTCGTTTTTCATGAGTAATAGCTAAAACATCTTGTTTTAAATAGAAACATCTTTAAAATGCTATGATCATTTTTTTGTTGAGCTTCAGAGTGAAATATCTGCATAGTTTAGAATCATAATGTGTATATAAAAATATAAAGAAATACAGAAAAAATGTTAATGCATCCAGACATTTGAACATACATAATGCATACTGCATAAATAGATAGGAGTGGAACTTTACATAACATTTTATCTTAACTTTGAAGGTCAAGTAGGTTTTGTGGCTCTCTACAGATGACATTTCTGAGGAGAAAAGGTAAAATGTCTCTTTCTGTCAGAAAGGTTGTAGACTCTTGTCCTAGGTATAATACCTACTTCAAATTCTCCATGGTTACTCTAGTATACCCAGGCCCCATGCCATAAAGGCATGACTACCAAACTCCAAAAATGACTTTTCTAAATGGCTACCAGGATGCTAAAACCCTAAAGGTTAGCAACAGTTGTTTGCACGCTCAGAACAATTATCAATTCATGCTTTATCACTTGTTATAGGAAACCCAGGATTTTTGACTTACTGACATTGTGAGGTCTTTTACCTGCGTCAGTAGGCCGTTGTGGTTATTTGTTTTTCACCAGATCCTATGAGCAACCTGCTTTAATATAACAAGTGCATGTAACATGTTAACTGTTGTTAGCATGTGAAAAGTCACATTTTAACTCACTAAACTTACCAAACCAAATGGATGTCCATTATCCATTTTCTAAACTGCTGTAGAGTCACAGGAAGCTGATGCCTATCTCTAGGTGGTCATCGGGCTAGATGTGTGGGACACCGTGGACTAATGCATACAAACAACAGAGTATTCAATCAACCTGACATGCAAAATGCCATTGTTTGGAGAAAGCCAGAGCACCCGGAGAAACATGCATGAGCGAAACATGCATGAGCGAAACATGCTAACGCTGTGCAGAAATGTGACACAGGCAGGTTTTGAACCAGCATTCTTCTTGCTGTGAGGCAACAGTGCTACCAACTGTGCCACCATGCAGAACTCAAATTGATGTGTTTGGTTAATATTATAGATTGTCAAATGAATGTGCAGATTAAACGCAACCAGTGAGATGAGTGACGTGTGCATAAGGATATCATCATGATGCAAGAATAAAACTACTGACAGAAAGTGTTTGCAAATAGTAGATTTTGAACTTTAAATGAAAAAAGTGATCATTTGACTCGATCTACGTCAAAGATAACAGCCGCCATTTAGCCGGCTGCTTTTTAATGAGGTGAAAACAGAAGCTTATGAAGCATCTCACAGGTGGTGTTTATTGGGATGTTTGGCTCAATGATTCCATACATGCCTATAAATATACATCCAGCTAAACACTCAATAACAATTTTAAAAACACGCATCCTTTCTGCGCCGTCCCTCGCTCGTTGCTGTGGTCTTGTGGCGTAGGCGGATCAGCAAAGGTTATTGTTGAACACAGAAAGGAAAGGTCAGAAATCATGTTTAGTTTTCCTGGGGCTGCGAGGTAATTCCAGCCAGCAGATTGTGTTCAGACAAGCAAGCAGGCAGGGCAGGCCAGCGGTGGAGATCATGCAGAAGGAAGCGAGGCGGGGATGGGGACAAGGTTATCCAGTCAGCCGCTGCCTCTCAGCCCCTTCGCTGTCACCCTTAATAACACCCTCTCTCTTATCACCGCAACAATCACCTTGAGAAACAAACTTGTCTTCCTTGAGAGAGGGATGGAGATGGGGAAGAGGCGGCCCTTGTATGCATCTGCTTTGCTGATCTCATTACAGTGACTCCACCTCTTTGGGGAAAGACTAACTGCGGTTCAATTTGGTGCTCAGTTTCCTTTCTGCCTCTTTTCTCTCGCTGTCTTTTTATCCTTTCGTCTAAATGCACACCAAATGAGAGAAGTCTATTTTACATAATTATTTGAACCAATACAGAAACGGTGCAGTCTACCAGTCTTTAAGTGGAAGACACAGATGCATTAATTGTTTGATGAGTTTGGTTTACAGGTGATTCATTTATTGCCTTTTTTTACACTGGATCTAGGTTGTGAAAATAAAAACACAAGGTCACTTGTGTCTTTGTTTCTGCTTTAATTTTTTATATTGCAAAAAAGAATAACAAGACCTCCAATGCAGAGATTTACAGTGCATATATAAAACTTTCAAGGTTTTATTTTTTCCTATTCTGTCCTTGCTTCCTTCTTCTTGAAACATTTTTATTCTGACCATTTCATTTCCACTCATTAAAAGGAGCCTCTAGTGGAAGAAATGCAGTTTTGATGTAAGTGTGTTTTATTGCAAAGACTTGTTTCAAAAAACATGCAGACTAATTAATTCAATTTTTGAATGTTGCTGAAATAAGAAAAAGTACATTAATAATCGACATTTTTGTGCAAATCAGTTTAATTGACAAAACATAATCTGGGTTTTGTTCCCACAGCGTTGGCAGCAAATGCCAAGTTCGCACCTGAGTCTGATGAGCTCGTGCGTGGATTTGTGTGTGTAAAAGCGCGAGAAAATGTGTGCACACACTCCTCAGACTTGGTGCTCTGTGATTGCAGTGGTGTTGAAGGGGGGCCAGGCGAAGGTTCTGATTGGAGGACAGATTCTTTGCAACCTTTGCCAAATCACTGCAATCACCCGTTTGCTTCTTCTCTCTGCTTTAATGACACCACTTCATGAGGAACGAGGCTCATCAAGCAACCCACACACACACACACACACACACACACACACACACACACACACACACACTGACACACACACACACACACACACACACACACACACACACACACACACACACACACACACACACACACACACACACACACACACACACACAGTGAGGTCAGGTTTAGCAGATCAAGCGGAGCACTGCAGGCCTCCGCACAGGGAAAGAAAGTCCACCAGCAGATGGGAGGAGATTAAGACAGACTGGAGACATGTGTACTCTGGAAAATGTGTGCACACTCGTATAAAAATTCATAAAAAAAGTTATACTCAAAAACAAGCAAAGTCCTGAGGTCCACTGACTTTAACTGTTTGAAGTTACTTACAGATAAAAGTTAGCAACTGAGCAACAATTGGTTCCCCTGAAATTAGAAGCCACACACACATTTTCTGGCTAAAACTTAACTTTTGTGTTTGCCCTTAATTAGTCACTGTCCAGTCTCCTCAAAAGTCCTGAGTTTTGTGTCCTAATTTTGGACAACCTTTGCTCTTTTTACTCCACGTGGACAGAAAGTGTTCAAAAAGAAGCCAAAAACTAAAGGCGGTTCTTATTTTACCCCTGACCTCTAAGGTTTGTGCAGTCACACCGGTGGGGAGGAGTGTCCCAATTTTTTGTGATGTGTGGGGTGGGGGTGGAGGAGCAAGTAAGTAGAGAACAGGGATACATACTGCCTTTGTAAATAATGTGAAAAGTGTAAATACGTTTAAAGTTTCAATTTTTCATCATCACAACCATTAGAAAGTCTAATAAGTTCTGATGTTCGCTTTGTTTTGTTTTTAATCATCCTAGTGGGGTTGTGTCTGTGTCAGGTATTTTTTATGTGGAAGAAAAATCTACAACATTTGATGGAGGGGGATTTTTTTTTCATCCACTACCCGTCAGAATTTCATTTTAAAGGTCAATATAAAGGGTATCATCATAAAATTTAAATGTAAAAAATAAAACTGCTTAGGTTCACAGAATAATTGATCAAAAACTATCTGGAAATGTATAGTACTTTAGGGAATGGTGAGAAGAAAAGGTGATAACAGTATGTAAACAGACAGAAAATATGATTCAACCCTGTTGATCAAATTTTCCATCACAGCATTTTTCTGTAAAATAGTCTTAGGGCCTGAATATACTTGCTGTTTAACGACACATACGCGTGTTTAAAATGGCTACCTTGCGTAACTTGTGTTGATTTAGAGCGTTGTTTGTGCGTGTCCCCTGAAATTAACATGACGCGTTCGAACGCTGCAATATATGAGTAACCAGTAGGTGGAGTTTTTCTTTTTTTCTGTTCTGATCTCAAAATTAACCAGTTTTGATCTCTTTTATTGACGCCATGTTTTGGTGTACCACAGACATATATACGTAGACGCCTCGTGGACTGGCGCTGCCTATAGGAGCTGCCGTAGTGGTCGGCCGCCATCTTAGATGGGTCTCCATTCGCCCCCAGTGCATTCATTTCCACTGAGGAAGGTGCTTACTCAACTAAAAAACACATTTTATCAATCTTTTTCACAAAATCAGACACATGGTATGGCATGATTAAAATATAAATATGATTAAACAAAATAAATTAAAGTAAATTAAAATATAAAATTCCATCAGGTAGGCTTGAAACATCAATAGTAATCCCACGTGATCTGTTCTCTATAGCATGCCGGTTGTTGCAACCGTAGGCTGCACAAAAACAGGCATAATTGCTCACTCTGCATTGATTTTGGAGAGTGAGGAGACCCATCCAATATGGCGGTGATGCTGTTACACTCTCCAGTGCCCAATGGGGCGTCTACATATTCATGTCTATGGTACCCACAAACCAGGCTCTCTATCTGGTCTGAATACTCTAGTTTGTCCCCTAGTGGAACACTCCAGTACTGCAGTGCAGCGTCGTGTAGCAGCCATATGTGAACAAAGACGCACCCTGCTGCCTGCACATACCACGTCTAAATGAACAAAAATGTCAGCTCGTATGTTTGAATATTTTTTTATTTAAATTCCAACTGTTCCCATGTTCCGTGCAGGTATTATGGCAGTTTACGTTTATACTCTCCAAACGTAGACCAAAGGCTTCAGCATAAAGTTGGTTAAAACAAACCAAAAACAATGTTACTTAGAAAACAGCCAGCTGTAAAATTAGATCTGTATTCATCCCAGTTCCGGTAACTCAGCTGGCTCCCCGTGTTTCTCCTTCCAATCACTCCTTTCCTTTATCTCTCCATCTCAGGATATTAACTCCATTAGCCTCTCATATCACCTCCTGTCTCTCTCACTGTCAGTCAGTCACTTCTCTTAAATCACTGCACCAGTGGACTGGAAAGGACACCTGTTCCAACCAAATGATTCCGGTACAGATATGGAAGCAGTGGATTAGATAGAGATTAGCACTCCTGCAGGATAAAAATGACGTATTTGTTTAATATTATGTAAGTGGCACTCCTGTCTGTATTGTATGTGACTTAATCTTTGGCAGCTTTAAAAAGATATAAAAACAGACAAGTACATGGAATGAAGGTAAGGTGAGGGAAGTCATGGGATGAGGCGCTCGATGCACCATTAGGGAATGCAGACATTGGTTCAGTGAACGCTGTAAAGAGGCTTTTAAACGATGCCCGGCCGTGTCTCACCTGCCTCTTCCACCTCGCCTGCTGAAACAACAAATAGTACCGCCACACACTGTGACACAGTCTCATGATTACCCACCTGTCCAATTGCCATTCGCCCCTTTTCCACCCATCTGCCAATCAAAAAGGACAAGAGGTAATGGAGAGAAAAGCGCCCATTCTGGGGCTGTGAAGCTGCTGCAGCAGGGAGGATGACTGAGAAAACCCTCTACGTTGTGCACGAACATAGTTAAAGAGGACATACCGAAGTCTTTGTGTGGCGGCAGCACCTTTGGCTGTGGAAACTCTGACCTGACACTCGAACCGCTCTCGGAGAACATGAACTTCAAAGACCACTTTGATAATGGGGAGAATTATTTGACAAGATCCGAGAGCCAAACTTGTCTTTCCGTGTGAGATTAGCGTCTGAGTTTGACTTAGACTAATGATTGAGGTGGAGCACTGCTGCGATAAGGAGGAGATCTCCATCTAGAACAGATGTTATTTGCTGTAGAATGACACAAACCGATAGATTCACAGATATGTGTGTGTGTGTGTGTTTCCATTATTATATCTCACATCCTCATTCTCTCATGCCCAGTATGCCCCACAGCAATAAACTTGTCACAAAAGCCAAAACATGACACACCGTTGCTTGAAATATAAATAAACCCATTCGTTACCTATTGATTTTCCTACCATTAGGGACGGGAATGGCTTGGCAGTTGTTGATGTGGAAGATATTGTGGGTCAATATTATGTTGCTCTTAAAAGCCACGGGGGATTTTCTAGAAATTCAACAAGGGGCTGAGAAAAGTGGCCACTCCACAACTCTAATGTTAAGAAAATGCCTGGGCTAGTTCAGGGACATCTGCCTAGCATTATTGCTATCAGGGAGTCGGGGAGCAGTGCAGGTGCAGTGTGCTTTGGGGAAAGCTACGGACCTGGACAGCTGCCTGGCTGGACGGCTGGCACGCATCAACCTAATACGCTGGATTGGAAGCAGGGATTGATTCTTGAATGCTAAAGTGAAACCTTGAAGCACTGCTGTGGCTGTTTCACTTTGACTTTTTGGAGGAAAATGGGCTTTTGGTGATTTAGCAACTTAAAGTGAAATGGTCGGTCCATCCCTGGCAGCTCAGTGTAAGAACTCCATACCAACGAGGAGGGAATGGGCCGGTGACAGAGGAGATATGTATAATCAAGGCCTAAGACAGGAGAACATCAACTTTAGGATGCACAGCAGGAGTAATGATGTCTGTTTTACAGTAATAACTTCAGAGAGGGACAAAGAGGGATTGGAGGGTGACATGCTCTGGGATGCCAACGTCCCTGCCTTGCTGGCTGTCAGCCCCATCGGATAGTTACCTCACACTTTCCTACTACCCTCTTTCCTCCATCCCTCCTCCCTCTTGTTATTTTAGGAATCTATTCTCGGCCTGCCAGCATGTACAATCTGAATTATTTATCTTGAGAAATGGGATCTCTGCATGACTGAGAAACAGGACTTTATTTGATGCTTTTCGTCTCATTAAAGTAAGCAAAGTGATTCCACCAAAACGAGAATTTGCCACACACTGACTTATGGTACAAACGGTATAAATGGGGTAATTTCGTTAATGTAGATTCATCAAATTGCCTTTTACCAGTTGTTTTATCTCTTGGCCTAATTTAAGAATCAGAGGAACAAACTGAAGCATTTGTCATAAAGTCAAAACCCTTTGTTTACTTTTTTTGGATGAATTTTACTTCAACGTGAGTTAAGACACCGCTCGTGTAACCTACTTCCCAATGCCCACCCAATTTTCATTGTGCGCAATGAGGGCAAATTTCCGATTTCCATTCTTATTACACTGGCCCACAAATGGAACATTAAAAAAAAAAAAGCAGTCAACAGAGAGCCGTCGTCTCAGTATGAAATGAATGTGACCTACAACTGCAGAGAGAGGCAGCTTACTGCACGGAGTAGGAGGAAACAAAGGCTTCTGTCAAAATCCTGTGCTATCTCACCAGCGTTGTCTGTGAAATCCTTTCTTCGCTCGTGTGGGCATGTCAAGCTGCCTCACCTTCTATCTGGATGACATTAATGAAAGGTGAAAGAGGGAATAATCAAAGATCACAATATTTTACCCTTGATACAGATGCATATTTGTACGCTGGCTGGCAGGAGAGATTGCCTCAGCGTTCGGCTCAGCTGTGATCTGACATTAGGATTCAATGCAATATTCTCTCTCCGGCTCACTTGTCTCGCTTTTCTCTGTCATTCCCTCGATGCCTTAAACACCCCCCTCCCCTCCATCACCTACCTCTGTCCACCCAGCCTGCCTGCCTGACTGCAGCTAAAGGGTAAATGTAGCTCAGGGGAAGTGCGCCACCTCCAACACAAGGTCTTGAGGCCTGCCATGTGACCTAGACCACCCCTCCTCCTCCAACATCTTGCTCCTCTTCTCCTCTTTGCCTTTGCTGCAGAGCACATCTCTTTATCTCCTTCCCCCTTGGTGACCTCCTCCACAACAGCCTGATGGAAGGAATCTCTGGGAGCAAATGGCTTCTCTGGCAAACATGACTTGGCTCAAAAGTTCACGGATTTTGACGTTGACAGAGCAGAGTTAGATTTCTTTTTTTGTTCCATACACATAGCAGTGACTGAGTCATGCAGCTAAAAAGAGAAAACACTAATAACAGAACAGAAAGAGAAGAAAAGCAAAAACTACAACAAAGTTGTTTCATTTTAAAAGTTCTAAATCAAGTTAGATGACAAAAACGAACATCACCGTTATGAAGCCTGTAGATTTTTTCTGGTGTATTGGTTAATGTCTTGTGAACACTAAAACATAAGAGTTGTGAAAAATCTTTATTATTTGTGTCATTTAGCAGCCACAAGAGTGAAAAAAGCCATTCGGCATCATAAACAGTAACAACCGTGAGCCTAGAAATATTTAAACTCAGCAAAAAGATGAGGGGAATTTGTGTTTGGTCAAAATTTCTTGTTGTAACAATGTTTTGTGCCAGTAAATCAAAATTTTGTTCTAAAAACTTGATTAGTCACCTTCACAACCAGGGATGACTGTTAAGATTTATAAATCCATTGAATGAGCAACACAGCTAGGCATGAGCTTAGCATCCCCCAAAAATGTACCAAAATCCCCTACAGGCTGTTGGTCTTCACTCTAGTTTAAAGGCTTTAAAGAGGTCCTTCTCTGAGAAAAAAAAATGTTCATGCAGGCTGAACGTGAAAGTAGTCTTCTGCACCTATCTCCTGCTTTAGCTTCTGATAGAAAACAGACGGTGAAACTCTAGGATTTGAACATCCTGACAGATCTACGTCACACTGTCACTGAACATTCATGGACTCACCCATCTTGACTCACGACGGGGAAGGCTGTTGTTGGTTTAGTGTCCAGGAAACAGCAGAGAACATCTCAGCTAGTAGAAGCTAACCATTAGCATTAGCAACTCCACCACACAGCAGAACTCCTTCAAGCTTGTGTTATTTGTGGAGATAAAACATCAACGTTGCAGAGAAAATAGAGTCAGTGGTAGAGTCGTGTTGCTGTTAGCCAATCAGAGGCAAGATGTCCAAATATCAGGAAGAAAGACTCCAAATCCTGTCGTCTGAAGCTACTCTCTCCTCTGGCTGAATTCTCCATGCTGAAACTGGTGCACCAGAACCTTTTTTTCCCCAGAGTACAACTTACAAGGCATTCATTCATTCATTCATTCATTCATTCATTCATTCATTCATTCATTCATTCATTCCTACTAGAGACCACTGCAAATGTATTAAAATATGAGTGTGCCAGTCCCAGATGAATGACTGGCACCTGATTGGCTTCTGACTGGCAGCTCTTGGATAGCTTGAGCATGCTGTGTGTGCAAAATATTTTTTGTACTTTTTTGGGTGGAGTGGGGGCATTGCACTGCTAACACTAAATTAGCTGTGCTCATTCTACAAATGCAAGTTTTGCAAGTTGCTTTTTGTCCTGAGTTCACTTACTTGTATACGATTCAAAGGCATCGACAGATTTTCTTTTCTTGCAGAAAGTTTCAAAACTTTTTTTTCAAGAAAATACTCTGCAAGAAAGTTTTTAATTTATGTAAAGCGAATGAACAAAGATTATTTTGGGTTTATAATTGATGCCCCAGAAGAGTGCTTAAAATATTGGAATAAAATTAAATGCAAATTGTACTCATGCAGTGATATATTTGCAGTAGACTTGGTGGAACTAATTTATTTGTAATGCACTAATACTTCATTCTGCACGTGCTCTCATTTGCTGATTTCTTACTTTTACAGTGAAATTATTTAACCTAATGCTTAGAGTGAACATGTTGGGTTGTTTTGTGTAAACAGCAGAAGGTATTCTATCTCTTTATCTCCTCCCTCAGTGTGTGTGTGTGTGTGTGTGCGTGCGTGCGTGCGTGCAAGTGTGTGTGTGTGTGAAACTGAACAGCACCTTTCAGAGCAGGGTGAGACCATGTGGTCTGTACTAGATGTATTGGTGGGGAGGCGAGAGGGCCCAGCTGGTTAATGGAGGAGATCTAAAGTCAAGGCAGACTCACAGCCTGCCAATCAGCCTGACAAACACACACACACACACACACACACACACACACACACACACACACACACACACACTCACGCACGCATGCACACATTGTGCTGGGGAACCCAACGCTCTGCTTGCAATTAATGAGATTTATTTTACTCTAAATGTGGTTTAGTTTGGATTTCTGCAAGATGGAGTCTGCCTGTATGTCCCAGCTGAGCTTGAATGTAAACACATCACGCAAAGAAGTGTGAAGCACACACTCAGCCCGCCCCACACACGTTTACACAGAGACGGTGCTGTGTACACCCACAGAGCTTACCGAAATTCAATCATTTGGGCTGACCCAGAGCCAGGATTTGGTGAAAATAGCCGCCTACCTCCAACAAAATTGTCCAATATCCTCGAGTGCAACATGAAGGAAGAAAGAAAGGGGAAAAAAATCTTTATTTGTTAGCAGCCAGGTGCTGGCCCTGCAAATTATACATGTGCACAGCTCCTATTGATTCTCTCTTGTTTTCCTCTGTCTGATAACACATTGTTAGAGGAAAGTTGGTTCAGTGGACTCTCACAAATTGTTTTGTAAACACAAAGAAAGGGAGAGCCATGCAGAAGCTGTCACATGTACTGAAGCAAATGTCCTGTTCTTTACTTTAATGCAGTTTGTTGTTTGACCATAAAAGAAACGTGTATTTCTTAAAAAGATCAAATGAAAGGTTTAATTATGTGTGTTCTTTTTAGGATCGTGTGGCAAAGCAAAGCTCAATATAACCTGAAATCTCTTCGATATCAGTTCTGCTGATTGCTACTTGAAGCTTTGACAAGACCTTCTTGAAACAATATGTATTTTAAGTTCATTTCTCCTGGGCTGCAGCAGCTCTATTTATTCTGACCTCCATCGTGCCATATGGTCCACTGGTTCTCTAGTGAAATTTAAAGCGTATCTCTAAATGGTGTGCAACCGCTGCGCAACTTGCACAAATTAGCTGTATTAAAGTATATGTATGCCGTCGATGGAGGGAAGGCTCACTGGAGGCACAGTGCTGCTTATCTGAACAGTGGGAACGTGGACAGAATGATTAGGTACCTTAACTGTAGGGGTCTACCTTCTCTTAGCTTGGCTATTTTCACAACTTTTCTATAAAGCAGTTGCTCTCTCTCTCCCTCTCTTCGAGTAGTCTAAAGGGTAAGCCTGACCAGGGGCTATGTGTGAGTGCATGGAAGACAGAAACAAGAAAATGTTGTCATTTTAAACAAATTGGTTCAGAAAGAATCAAATGGAAGTCTGTTTTTTCTCCATAAACTGTCAGAATGGACAGAAAAATGCCCGATCTGAGCCTACCTGCAAACGTGTGGCGGGGACCCTAACAGTGTGTGGTCCCCAGTTCCTCTATTAGATAGCTAGCTTGGCATTCGGAGGGAGTAATTGGCTGGCTAGGGTTTCAGCAGGCTTAGCCACCCTGCTGGCACAACAAGCCTCCCTGTCCCCATCCCCGAGTTGCTGCTCTGCTTGGCAGGAGCATCGCCAGCTCAACTACTGTTCCCTTTAATGCCTGTGGAGAAGCTCGGGATGGCAGCAGCTGTTGTCTCAGGGGAGGTGGAGGTGGTGGGGGTGATTCAGTCCAGGGGGGGGTAGGCTCTGGTCATTAATGAGAACCAGTGTGCTGGGACAGACCTATAAGTCTTAACCAGCTGGGAGAACTCCATCACCCCTCATCCCTTCATTCCTTCATCTATCCGTGCCCCCGTTCCTGCCAAGAAAGATCATGTGTCCTCGACCTCGAAGGCTCACACAGAAGATTAACAAAGACTTGCCCAGTGTTGTAAAAATGTTGGCCATTTGCAAAAAGGCCCAGAGAAATACAGTGTGGGCTTAAAAAAAACATAATTTTATACAGAAATGATTTTTTGGGTAATTTAAATGGGACCACTTGGTTCCAGACAGGCAGAGGTTCTAATCCTGTTTTAAAACGCTGATGAAAAGTCATCAATAGGACTCTGATTATCAAAATAGTGATGTGGTAAAAAACATGTTCTATTCTACTTATCACTCAACATGGAAACGAGAGGCTCTTGCAAATATCTGCTCAAGTTTTTCCGATATAATGTCAAAATAATAGAAACAAAGCAGCATTACCTGTGAACTACAGCTTTGAATCCTAACGTTTAGCCTTTAGCTGTTCTGTCACACAGGAAATGTTTTTATAAAGGGAAATCAACTAAAACAAGGGACGTGTCTGAGCCAGCCCCTGGTGGACGATCCTGGTACTTCACATTAAGGTGCATGTCTGATTTGGAGTCTAATCACAATGTGGACTACCAGGTAATTACTTCTTTGTTTAGTATAAAACTGCACAATACAATCTAAAATGGTGCAGATGTTTCACATTTAGCATGTTTTTTGTGTTTTTACATACTGTAGTATTTCACAGTTATGAGAAAGTCTAATAGATTAATGTCTGAGTATTATACCGTGTGTTAGAAATCAAAAGAGAGAGGCTAATAAGAATTTGTATATCTAGCATTCTATTTGGGAGTGATCATATCTGTGTTAGCGTGTTCTGAGCATGTTACAGTGCCATCTGACTTATGAGTCAGTGACATTTGCTGTGTGCTGAAGCATAAGTCTCTGCCGAGCTGAGTGGGGGAAGCATGGCCGTGTCTTTATGAAACAGTATGGGAACATCTGGAGGGGCCTCGGCATCACGCAGCTCTGAAATGCTGTCAGCACTCAGAATATGTTGCGCCTGCTTTTTATTATTGCCTATGACAGAACATGCATAATACATATTTCCTCATCACTGCCTATGGATAAGGTGGAAAACAGCCTGAATGAGGAATATGGAGACACTGAAAGAGATTTATTCCAGGTCACGTAAATACAATGAAAATGAATTTAAAAGAAATCACACCTGCCTGCTGTGGCTTAAACAAGAGAGTAGTTAGGAATTGTGTTAATTAGTTTAAAACTTCATGGTGGCTCAGGTTGTTTCTACTGTTGCCTGCAAGCAGTCTGAGAGCTGATCTGTAGGGGAAGTTTATTAAAGTAAGATGTTTAAAGAAGGCATATCATGACTTTTTTCTTCAGTTATAATAGTTCTATGGTTGATACAAAACGTGTTCATGAAGTTCTTGGTTCTAAATCCCTCTCACATTAAGTGATTTCAGCAGTTTTATTCTTGACATTTTCAGTACCTTCCAGAATGAGCCGTTTCAGGGCTCTGTCACTTTAGGAAAACAAGCTGGAGCTGGCCACGCCCACGCCATCTCCTGCTCAGGCTGCTATAAGCTGAGAAGCTCTGACATCTGGGAGGGGCTCGGAGTAGAGCCGCTGCTCCTTCAGCAGCAGCTCTCTTTTACTCATTATTGGTGGTTCCATTCTAAAAGCTGGCTCAGATGTGTCCCTGGTTCTAATGGAGCAAAGGTGGCAGAGGAGTTAAGTGCTCACCCAGCAACCAGAGGGTTGCAGGTTAGAGCCACGCTCAGTCTGTCACAGTCGTTGCGTTCTTCGGTGAGACATTTCCCCTTCCTTGCCTGCTGCTGGTGGTTGGAGGGACCTGTGTTTCCATGTTTGGCAGCCTCACTTCCATCAGTGTGCTCCAGAGCAGCTGTGGCTACATTGTATCTCATCAGCACCAGTGTGTGAATGTGTGTGTTGTAAAGCGCCTTAGTGGGTTGTAAAACCCTAGCAGAGTGCTATATAGATACAGGCTATTTACCATTTTACCATTACTTTCTCCCTTTGTGACATCACAAACGGGGACTTTTGAAACAGCTTGTTTAAGGCACATACTTCCTAAACCCAATCACTGACAGAAAATGGATAGACATGTTTTTTTCACGTTTGGTTTGTTTATAAAGGCAGTTGAGACCCACATGGCAATAGGTGAGCTTTGCATAATATGTCCCCTTGAGTGTGTGATGAGGTTGGTCATCAAGAGCAAAAATTCCATTGTAGATTTAACAGAGAAAATTTTGATCTTTCATTTGATTTTTTTAATCAAACCTCTTCCCTCTGTGGATTTTTGGAGATTTACTTAGAGATATTCATTCAGAGATTTGAAAATGTTTCACATACGCTCGAAATGATGTGTCTAGTTTACAAAAATACCTCCATCATTCTTCACACTAGTAATAGAGACCACTTTTAAACCATCTGATTAAAGGCTGAGCAGTTTTTTAAGGAATGCATCTGACTTTGAGGCCAGATGATTTTATTTAATCAAAATTTACCTCAATATCTGTAAAACTGACTGATTTGTCTTCTTATTGTGAAGTCAGTTTGCTGCGGTGACCATCTTCAATACAGTTGACTCCAAAAATTAATTGATTGTAGACGTATATGTAAAGATCACTGACAGGAAGTTTAATTAAAGTCTGTAGAGTGGTTCCGGAGATATTTGGCAAACACACACACACACACACACACACACACACACGCACAACATTATTGCCCGCCTTTTGGTGAGCGATAAGAAAATGAGTACACAGTTTGTTCCCAAGGTGTTCAATATTAATAACGTCTCTAAATATTACATTTATGTTTAAAACATCACAAGTCAAAGTCATCACTAAATAACACTGACGCTGCATAATGTGCAGCAGAATTTTTTTATGCATTGTTTATTTTTGCAGTGAGCATTCTGTTTTTGTCAGCAAAAGCCAGCAGACTTTAAGTCCTATTCTGTGTAATGTGTGTAATGTTTCACTCTAATTCACACTATAGACCTTAAGTAATAATCTGCTCCATGGAACTCTGCACTCATGCCCAAGAGAGAGCACTTACTTTCTTCCCTCTCCCTGTATTTTCCTCTGTTGCCTTTGCATGCATTGTTAAGTGGGACTGATGGAGGCACCCTGTCCATTACTCACCGCATTGCCTAGCTAATTTCTGTGCTCTTACAACTACAAAGATGTCAAGCAGGAGCAGCGGGCTTACCTCGGCTTCCCCTGAGACCATTAATCCTTTGGCTGGTGTCGTCCCTTCCTGCACTGGCTCACCTGGTTCACAGCACCACCAAACTGCTGTTCCCAGCCTTTTTTCCAGTCTAACTAGTCATACTTTTTTCGGGTCACCTCTCATCACAAACAAACTCTGATTGCACTGGAGGAGTGTAATAACTATTAGGGAAAGAGACGCACTTCTCAGAGGCAGAATTGCAGATTCTGTCAGAATTTTTTGGGTTGCCTGTGTGCATGTGGCTTTCTGGGTGAGAGAGAAGTTTTAGTTGAGAAATGCTGAACCAATACAGGAAGCAAGAAAGAAACTCAAGCAGAGATCTTGTCACTGTATCTTTCATATAAGGCAGAATTATTTTTGAGTGAAAAGCAAACCTCAAAAAAATAAAATACTGAGCTGCTGGAAGCTCCTGGCTGCATATTGGTTTGAGCAAATACTTTACAGAAGATGCGATCTGGGACGGAAAAGTTAAAACTCATAATAGAAAGAAGAGAAAGCGCCTCCCACAGACAAATTTCAAAGACGCGAAAGAATGAAGTCTTGGATCAAAGATCAGGGAAGGTTCACGCAGCTGATATTGACATTTTACTGCACGCCCACATTTGGGAGGAAGTTTGTTGGATTTATGACCGCTGAAATGCTCTTCATTGATCTTTGAGTACAGCAGTGAGCGCAGACCTGCTGTTTAAACTTTTGTGTTTGCTTGGAAATATCATACAAATGGATTTTTACATGTGGGCATGCTGCTTTCTGTTTTCTGTAAAGGTTTCTTCATGGGTGCATATTTCAGGATGCTTAAAGATTACACTTATTCAAAAAAAAACATCAAAAGTATGTTCCTCCATTTGGATGCATTCATAAACAACAAACAGCCTTTTGTTTCTGATGCTTCATCATCTAAGCTCTTTATTATTTGACTGAAGTGACTTTTACAGAAGTGTTTGTGTGCCTACAGTATTATGCATGATTTACTATTATGTCTTGAATTCTTTACATTTGGCTTTAAAGCCATGCTATGCAACTTTTTCATGTTTTAAATCATTTTCTTGAGCCAGTATGTGCTAAAATGACTCTTTACAGGTTAATGAAATGTTACTCAGACCCCCACCGCCCTCTGTGGCCAGAATATCACACTTGCAACTTCAGCGTGGCAGGCTGCCTCCTGTTGGACTTAGAAAAAGGAGCTGACATGCCTGGTGCTGCAGTCTGCTTCCAGCATGTTTTAGATCATGAACACAGCTGATTTGTTTGATTTAGTGATGAACCGCTCCTGTAGACACTAATGAAGGCTGAGGAGGCATTTCAGCAGTTTGATTAAGGTGTTAAAAGACGAACGCACAGCGAGGAGATAAGTTTCACTTTTGGGTTAACTAACGGACACTAGGGGGTGCTAAAAGCAAGCCAAAACTGCCAAGTGTTCCTTTAAATGCATGCAAATGACTTAAACACCTGGTCAAAATATTAATTGTTGCAAGCAAGAACAGTTTTCTCTGTTGCTTCAGAAATTTGATTAATCTTCATGTCACTAACATTTTCCTTATATACAAAATATTTTCATTTTCTTTGAGAAGAAAATCTTTTAGAATGTAAGTATGTAGAAACACCATGGTAAATGATGCATTTGTTCTAATTACATGTGAACTAATGTAAAAACATGTAAAAACAGTCAATAATTTAACAGTTTCTCGTGACTCAAATGTTCTACAACATGAGCTGAGCATCAACTATATGTAGTATTAAACATTTGTCTCCATCAAGCTTGTCTTTCACAGCTTACACACATTTTCTTAACGTTTTCTTGTGCTACATCAGGACGAAAACAAGACATCTTCACCCTCTAGTGAATAACGCGTGGCAGGATGGCAGTGGTTTGATTAGAAGCAGAACAGAGATGCTGGACTGTAGATTACCTTTGCAATTTGAAGAGAGAATTCAGCTTATAATGATCCAGGATGTTCCCGGGAAAGGTCAGCTGAAATTGCAACAAGCGTAATTAGTAGCTTATCAATAATGCATCCAAGGGGTTGAGTGGGTGTGCAGTCTCTGTCTGCATGTGTGAAAATGTGTGTGAATGTGTGTGTGTGAGCGTCGGGAAGGAACGCGCTCGTCAGGCTGGACAAGTCTGTTCACGTAAACGCCTGTGTGCAAGGATGACCAATGAGAAGGTCTCATGTGGCGTTCATTAGCATTAAAACACCCTTATGTCCCTCAGGGGTACTAACTGCATTAACATGCAGATCCCCACTAGCAAACTATACACTGACCCGCAATACGAACCCAACTGGTGGCATTACAGATGGAAAACGTCATGAGAAACATTGATCACTGAGTCAATTACTATTGATCACTGTGTCAAAGTTAGAGGCTCTGAGGTTCGTGAATGGGGCACATGAGATAAGGAGATATCCTGCATGAAACTTGCAAAAAGTATTGGAGCATTATGCAGAATCGGTATCAGCTTCCACGCAATCGCCAGCTAATTATCTACCAGTTGCATCCTTTCCCTAAAGCTCCATCTAAGTCCAAGCACACTGTATCGTGGCTACTGCTGAATGTCAAAGCCTCAGCATACTCTTCCTTACCTTTACCTATTCAAGGAGATGTAAAAAGCAGTAACTGCACAGCTTATAGTAGAGGACATAAACTGCTATTGGAGCAATGACGTGAGTGTCAGTTGTTTTTAGTTTTTGTATTTGGCATACGACTCCAGATTCAGTTTCAAAGGGTTGCATCAAACTTAGTCAAAATCTCCATGTTTGTGTAACTTTTAATCACCACAACTTCTTTCCTTCGGGGAGATAGAGGCTGACGTCGCTGGGCGTATCGTTGAGTGATCTCAGTCAGGGCCTATAACTGTTATTAAGCTAGAAAAGAGAAACTTGAGTGTCTTGCATAATTCATCAGGAAGGTTCCTACTCAGACCCTGAATCACTGATAAGGAGATCGAGATTGAGGTAGATATATTACCTCGCCCACGAAACCTTTTCCTCACCTACTTCTGCTCCTGCAGCAGGTGAAGTGGGCAAGCTCATAAGATCATTGTCAGTTGTTTCTTGTGTGAAGGAGGAGAGAAACCTGACAGCAACGTGGGGGAACAGAAGGGGGAGGAAGAATCCGGGAGGCCTGAGTGGACTTCCGGGAATTAGTTTGTGCACAAGTGCCATTGTGTGTTGTTGTGTGCGATGTACGGATCCCAGGTTCTTTGGCCCCTGCCTGTTGATAAGTTGCTGCAGAGCACATGAACAGGGGAAACGGGAAGCAAGCGAGATGAATGTGATTGGATTGCCGGCCGAGTGCAGCCTCTCCCATCTGTCTCAGAGTCTGCCATCCCATCTCACAGGCGGCAGGAGGTAATTGGGTTCATTGTTCTCACCGCAGGATCCCCCGGATTGAAAGCTTCATTATCTGGATAACCATGAATGTAAATGAACCAGACGTATGCAGTAGGGTAATGGGAAAGAATAGATCACTGCTTGCCACAATCACAACACACAGTGCATCTCCAAACACATACGATGCCCATGTGTTTTTCTTTTAGAGCAATTACGTCCAGAAATACCCCTGAAAACACTTTTACAGTACGTCTTTGTCTAAACCTATATATTGATGTCTATATGTGTCTTTGTTGCATCTTTAGCTAAACAAGTCATAGCTGGAGGCCTCCCTCCTAAAAGCCTTGTTGTGTTTCTCAGCGTGCCCATCTGTGGATGAAAAGGCTTTCGTTTGTCTTCAAACGCCACAAAAGAGGAGTTCTGACAACTGACATTTTCGGCCTTCACAGGCTGGTAGCAGTGAGTTAGACTTTTGTGGTTCTAGTGTACACAAATCTATGTGACAATGCTGTGATGAGCTGCTAAGCACGCTGCCTGTGAGTATATTTTCGTAAGCGGATGGCAGGCTCCCTAACGGCGCCGGAGCTCCTACTGTACCATGAAGAGCGGGAAGGGGCATAAAGAACAACGCCGTGCTTTGAATTATTCATGCAAAACCGACGCGAAACAGAAACCCAGGCACAATTTTTCCTCTCTAATTAGGCGGAGCATGTTTGTGGGTGAATATTAGGGCTGGCCTTTGGACAGTTGTGTCACAGCTTATGACGTTATCTTTTTCTTTCTCCCTGGTTTCGCCGTGTGGTAAGTAAAGGGTTAAAACATTTGGCATCTGAAAGTAAACAGCAGTTGAGCCCAACCGGTCTCAGATCTTCTTGCAAATCCATCAATTAGTTGCAGATGTGATCTGCATTTGAGATTAATGCAATTTAAGCGTGTCGGAGGGGAAGCAGTCTAATCTGGTCTCTGATGAGTACTTCGGTTTTTAAATTGCTCTCTAGAAGGGATCTGGGATCTGGTCAGACCTGGGTTGGGGGCCTACAGAGAGCCACGTCTTTAGATAAATTATCACTCTCTATCGCTCCAGATACACCCCCCTCCCCCAACACACACATGCACACACGTGTGCATGCACGCACACACAATTTTATCGCAGAGCAAAGGTGGGCTTAACTGTGAGTGCTGCATATGTATGCAAAGTTCATTCTGATAAGTGTGCAGATTCCTCAGTGATACCTAATGCCTGGTGGATTATTGTGGAGACAGGCTTGATGAGGGGGAGGAGTGCGAAGCAAAGTGCTGCCTCCATGGATTGTGCCACGCTGTGCCTATGTGTGCATTGTAGGGCTCTGTCAAATTGTGTTTACTTTTCTGAAGGACGTTTAACCTCTGGATGCCTGCGAATGAATGGAGAACTCATTTCTCCAGCAGAGACCAGTCAATCACTCCTCATTTATTCTCCTCCCTTTGCAGTGACCTCTCTCCAACCAGGCGAACAATAGCAGCTTCAAAAACGGCAGAGGAGTATGACTCAAAGCAAGGCCTTATAGACTCATCAATACTGAAAACAGAGAAAATAAAATCAGTTACTAAAAACTTTTGACAGGAAAGCAGAGCCTTCTGCTTTGCTGGGTGCAGCACCCTGACCGCGTTGCATAAAGCCTTAAGAGCTTCATGTGAGGCACTCGTTTGTTTATTTTTGCAACACAAGAGCAGATGAGCTGCTCCATCTAAAAGGAGTTTGAAGCTTAGCGTGGCTGCATAGTTAATGTCATGACTTGGGTCTGGCAGATGGCAGAAACAGTTAGGGATCTCATTAGATCAACCAAGCATCCAGGCCTCGTTTCAAAACCTTTCATTAAAGTTCTATTGCTGGAATGCCACCATTTCTCAATATTGGTCAAAATCAAGAGAGGGTAGAGCAAAGTGTGGAGATTTTGCATCTGTCTGAAGCTAATTTAGTGTTTAATCGACAGAGAGAGAGAGAGAAGACTGTGTGTGTGCAGTCCTTACATCCATACATGTCTTTTCATTTATCTGAGCATAAGCCTTGTGTGGGTGTGATAAGAGATGCTTCCTTGCTGAGCATGGAAAACAAGATTGCAATGGTCACATATCGCATTTTGTAGCATTTTGCTTTGTAATTAACTGGAATTTGTTCAGCACAAATGCAGGGCACGCATAGCAAAACAGGCTCTTTTGCAAATTCTTGATAGTTGGTTTTAAAAATCTCTTTTTTTTAGGGGAATATTTCGAAGTGTCTTCATGCTAACTGTTATTTTATTTGTATTATCTTTAATGGCATAGAGGCTAAATGAACCATAGAGGGAACTGATTAGCAGCACCCTGCAGCTTGGCAGCCTCAAGTCAGAAAGAATGGTTTATATGTTTTAAAGAACATTTAAAATGAATTTACAAATCTGGTTTTAAGGCAATGGGCTAATCGCAGCGAGAGGCCTCCTTGTGAATGATGCGACACACTCTGAGGCAGCAGACAGCAGTCATTTTGGAGGAGAAGGGCATCTCTGCAGAAGAGATGATCTGACACAAAGCAATAGACACAGCAGAGAGAGAAACGGGTGTCTTTAAAGACACATTTCTACTACCAAGTATAGATACCCCGATCTTTGATGGTGATTGATGCTATTTGAAAGAGATGGGGAGAAAAGAGTTTCTGACAGTCAGTTCTTGGCTCGTTTTCTCTGTTCTTTCTAGTGATTATTCTCACTCTGCTGCAGCTCACACTTTCTGGGCTGAATCTCCTCATTTAGTTTCTTTCTGTAGTTTTTTAAAGGAGGAGACTCTTTGCAAAGAATGCAAATTGTAATACAGGCAAATCTGGTAAATTTGCAACATCAACTTGAACTTGTTTTAAAGAGCAAGTTCACTGAGAAACCTTTTTTACTTTGTGAAATAAGAGTTTCATATGCAGGCTGAACGTGAAAATGGTCTGCTAACCCTATTTCCTGCATTAGCTGCCAATAAAAAAAATAAATGAGGAAACTCTTGGATCAGAAAGTGCCACACTAAGTCACATTGAAAATTAGCATTCCTGGACTCACCCATCTTGGCTCGTGACAGGGAACACTGTTGTTGTTTTAGCGTCCAGGAGAGAGCAGAGCACGTCTCAGCAAACATTAGCATTAGCATCTCCACAACACAGCAGAACTCCTCCAGGCTTGTGTTATTTGTGGAGATAAAACATCAATGTTGCAGCGCAAACATAGTCAGTGGTAGGGTTGCGTTGCTGTTAGCCAATCAGAGAAGAGATGTCCACATATTAGGAAGTAAGACTCCAAATCCTGCCGTCTGAATCTCACCTCTGCTCTGGCTAACTTCTACTTCCTGAAACAGGAGCACCAGAGATGTTTTCCCCACAGAGATTGACTCACAAGGCATTCATTTATACTGGAGACCACTGCAAATGTGTTGAAAACACAAGTGAACTTGATCTTTAAGTTTTAACATGTTTATTTGCTGTTTTGCTCAGTGACAGCTGTGTCGGATCATTGGGCGGTTAAACTCTTGTTTTCCTGTTGATGCCCACACACACTGAACACAGGATAAAAGAGACCTGTGGCAAATCACACGGTAGAATCATCAAATGCCCAACCAGAAGTTTGATCTTTCAAAGGCGAGTGGGAGAACTCCGTCTGGATGTCTTCTCTCCAGCAGACCCGGATTGAGTTTAGCTGTTGTGAGCATTACTGATCAACACCTTAGGAAAGCAATCAGCAAAACTATTATGCACCACCATCTTTGATAGGGAAGCATGAAGACCCTCGCCCACAGCTGTCTGGTAGATGGCGCTTTGGTGGAATCTGTGGAACAGAAATCAAGCTATTTATTGTGAATACAGCAGCCTCAGAAGTAGCTGCTAGCCTCGGGGTGCAAAATACTTGAAAATAAGCTCCTGGTTGCTTTGATGTGTGTATTTGTGTGTGTGTGTGTGTGTGTGTGTGTGTGTGTGTGTGTGTGTGTGTGTGTGTGTGTGTGTGTGTGTGTGTGTGTGGTNTTGTTACAGGTCCCAAGGATGGTACCTCAGCAACAAAGTTCATATCTGTGAGATATGGATAAATGTCAGCAGCAATGACAGACACAAGTGCATCGTTTCATGTCCATACCGCATCTCGCTTTATTTTACAATAAAACTTGTACTGGAAAACCTTCCTGAATCTCAGTTTTTCTTCATTCAGTCCATATCAACTGTACACTAAGAGCTTTACATCTCTAAAAGAAACTAACATTTTACCAGTGTGTTGACCTTATTCCCGAAGCAACACTTCTGTAACCATATGTATTAGCATAAGAAAACAAACGACCTTTTATGAGAGTACAGAGCAATTACAGAACTTTAGTCTGCATACAAACGGTAATATCTCAATTACCAATATATTCAGGACTACAACGTTTTCAGTATTACTCACATTCTTGGACTGATACAAACACTTAGAAACTTTTTAAAGATTTAATTGTTCAGTCTGAATCGGTTTAACTCCTTTAACAACAATTAATCTTGTAACCAAAAATACCTCCATAAAATGTTCTTTCTGTAAATAAAACTCCTAGCAAGATAGTTCGAATAGTTTTAACATGGGAGGGAGAAATCAGCAAGTTTCATGAGCAAATAAAGCTCATTGTACTCCTGCAAGACATTACACAGGGCTAACTAAGGTAACTGGTCTGGTGGTCTGCCTGCAAGACTCTGCGCAGGGCACACTTAACCCGCTATGCCCGCGAACATTAACGCTGCGGTAGAAGACAGCCAACAGTAAGTTTACTTTCACTCCATAAACATTTTCTAGAACACATTTTAACAGAGGCACGTTATCTCACAACTTCAGAGTCATTTTAGAGTGGTTTTAACCGAACACTAACCTGTGAGATATGGATAAATGTCAGCAGCAATGACAGACACAAGTGCATCGTTTCATGTCCATACCGCATCTGGCGCGAGGAGGGGCGGAAGCTTCTCACTTAATACCACCCGACGATGCACTCGTCCATTTGACAAAGGTTCCGCTGCTTGACTATTTCATCGGTTTCTCTGCATTTCATACAAATAAAACAATTGACCAAAAAGTGTGATGCTCAGAATAACATTAGACTTCTAGAAAATAACTAGTGTAATATTTATCTACAAAAAAATTATCAAACGATTATTTTGGGTATACTACACACTCCCCCTCAAACAACAGTGGCTCCTGACACTTAAAATTACCCAAACCATTTCTCACCCCTCTATAGTTACATTGTAATATTGCATCAAGCCACGAACATTTACTCTAAACCCCTCACCCATATTTAACCTTCAAAAAAAACAACATACTCAGAGGTTCTCTTATTATGTATAAGGTCAATACCAGGGTACATGGTAGATGCCTTGAGGATATACATAATGACTGGGTGAACAAATATGTTGAGGCTGGATGGGGAAACGGTGTGCCTGTGGATGGTGTTGAGGATAAACTAAAGGCTGGATATCTAGCGCATTGACCACAAAGCGTGGCTGGTAGGATGGATGTCCAAGGGAGTGATAAGTCAGCATCTGACCTGGTTTTTTTTCTCTAGAAGAACGTCTTGGCACAGGTGGTTGATCTTCTACGCCTTGGGGTATATCTTGGGGATCCTGGTCTCCTTGTGGCTCTGATCCCTCATCTTGCTCTTCCTGCGGTTCTCCCACAACACTTTCTCCTTCAGATGCCAAGTCCACAGCAACTGTCCCTTCAAAGTGGGCCCTCGGCTCAGGGTGGTCCTGAGGGACACAGGAAACACTCTGTTGAGGTGTATTAGGTCTGAGTGCCTGCCTTGGTATGCGAAGCCAGTATTGTGGGACTACATCTTCCTCATCTGAATCACTTGTCCCAGTGTCACAGCTCTGCTGAATCTCAGTAGGTTTCGCTGGTTTTAGGTTTTGCTTTCCCTGTTTTGGTGGGTTTTCAGCTGGTGGTTCCACAGGTAAGTCATTTACCTGGAGCAGCAAGTTTCTGTGGAGTGTGCGAACAGGACGTCCTCCTGTCTCTGGGCTCACCTTGAAGACTGGATTCTCACCAAGCTGCTCTCTCACAATATATACTTTCCTTTCCCAATAGGGTTTTAGTTTGCATGGTCCACCTCTTTCCGCCAGATTCTTTACTAAGACCCTGTCACCCGGCTGTAAGACCACACCTCTGCTCCTGCGGTCATAGTAATGTTTTCCCTTCGCACTTGATTGTTGACTGTTGTCACTGGCTATCTTGTATGCCTCTGACATTCTCTCTGCCCACTTTGCAGCATAGCCTCTCACTGAGTCTGCTTCACCTTCATCCAACAACCCAAAGAGAAGGTCGACAGGGAGACGTGGATGATGGCCATACAACAGGTAGTATGGGGAGAACCCTGTTGCCTCATGTTTTGTGCAATTGTAGGCATGAATGACATGAGGTAAGTGATCCTTCCAGTTCTCTCTCTCCTTGTCGCCAAGTGTCCTTAGCATTTGCAGAAGTGTGCGGTTGAACCTCTCTGCGGGGTTCCCTTGTGGATGGTAAGGGGAGGTCCTGCTATGGCCCACACCAGCTAATTCTCTGAGAGCTTTGAATAGTTCGTTTTCAAATTCTCTCCCCTGGTCATGGTGGAGTTTTGCTGGGTATCCAAATCGTGGGACAAAATCATTGAAAACTTTATCTGCAGCAGTCCTGCCGGCTTTGTTCTTGGTAGGGTATGCTTGCGCAAACCTCGTGAAGTGATCAACTATCACAAGAATGTACTCATACCCACCACGGCTGGCTTCAAGGTGCAGAAAATCAATGCAAACAAGTTCAAGGGGTGAGGCTGATGTTAAGCTCCCCATCGGTGAACGGTCTGGCATAGCAGGTTTTTTTTGCATCACACAGCGACACTTGCGAGTGATATATTCTTCGATGTCTTTTTTCATAAAAGGCCAGAAAAACCTTTCTCGTGCCAGGTTCAAGACTCGTTCAACACCAACATGTCCCATGTTGTTGTGAAGGTGGGTCAGGACTGTTTGCTTGTAACTGCTTGGCAATACCAACTGTCTTCGACCCAAAACTTTTCTCCACAAAAGACCATTCTCGACATGTAGTTTACTCCATTCCCTTGCTAGCTTCCTTGATGGTTTATCCAGTGCCCTGCAGCTATCTAATGGTAGCCCTGGGTTCTTTTCTTTAAACTCCAAAATCTTTCCAATCACTGGGTCTTTATGTTGTTCTTCAATCAAATCACTGTGGTTAATCGCTGGGAACGATTGCATTAGATTTTGGGTTTGGGAAGAAATGTTCAGAGCTGCAACCCAGGCAACTTCCTTCTGGTGAGCTAGTCTGCTCCCTGCCCAGGCAGTACAAACCACCTCCTCTGACAATGTTTCTGAACACTGATTCATGTAGGTGCTGATGTCAAGAGGACAGCGAGAAAGCATGTCAGCGTCCACATTCAACTTGCCTGGCTTGTATCTTATTTCAAAACGGAAGTCCGCAAGCTCTCCCACCCAGCGATGGCCTACTGCATTTAACTTAGCAGTGCTTAATATGTAGGTCAATGGATTGTTGTCAGTAAATACAATGAAGTGCGGTGCGTAAAACAGGTAATCTCTGAATTTGTCGCATACTGCCCACTTCAAGGCTAAGAACTCCAGCTTGCCACTGTGAAGGTGGTAATTTTGTTCCGCTGGTGTGAGTGTGCGTGAGCCATAGCCAATCACTCTAAGCCTTTCATCTTGCTTCTGATACAAAACGGCTCCAAGGCCTTGTTGTGAAGCGTCAGTGTGAAGTATAAATGGAAGGTTAAAATCTGGGTATGCAAGTACTGGCGGTCTGGTCAGAATGGTTATAAGATGTTCCAGGGCATGTTGGTGTTCCTGGTTCCACTCCACAGAGGTTCCTGATGGCAACTGAGGGCTCTTAGGTTTCCCTCCTGATGGCTTCTTTTGTTGCGAGTTGGGTTTCCCTTGAAGTATTTCATACAGCGGTCTGGCTATGCGTGAGAAGTCCTGTACGTATGCTCGAAAGTAGCTCAAGAAACCCAGAAGTCTCCTAACTTCTCCAACAGTCTTTGGGGCCTTATTCTTCAGTGCCTGTACTGCCTCGATATCTTTTGGATCCACTCTGACTCCATCTTTGGACACCAAACGCCCAACATATCTCACTTCCATGCGAAAAAGCTCGCACTTTTCCGGCCTCAACTTTACACCATGGCGCTGCAAAGCTTGTAACACACGGCGCAATACTTCCACATGCTCCTCAAAGGACGTTGAGAAACATAGGACATCATCCAAATATGGTATGCAACATTCGTCCCGCAGTGTGTCAAGCATCTCTTCCATGCTTCTTTGGAAAGCAGCTGGTGCGTTTGATAATCCAAATGGGATCCTGACCCATTCATATAAGCCCCAGGGAGTTGTGAAAGCAGTTAGATGCCTTGAGCCCTCTGATATAAACCCCTGGTGGTAAGCTTTGCCCTGGTCTAGGATCGAAAACCAGGCATAGCCACCCAGCGAATCTATCAAGTCCTGTATGCGGGGAAGAGGATGCTTGTCGGGCACAGTCTTTTTGTTCAACAGGCGATAATCAATACACAGCCTGAGCGACCCATCCTTCTTCCTCACACAGACAATGGGTGCTGCATAGGGTGAGTGAGACTTTACAATCCACCCTTTGACCAACAAATCTTCTATGTACTCCTTGACTTCCTTGTACATTGGCTTTGGAATGGAAGCATACGCCTTTTGCACTGGAGTGTCATCCGTCAATCTAATTGACATTTTGAGGGATGGGATGCATCCAATGTCATTGCTATCGTGGGCAAATGCCGCAGATTCTTCCAATAGCAATTTCTTGGCCACCTGCTGCTGTTCTGGGTTCAGATGGGAAATGTCAACTGGCGGTAGCCACGGCTCAGGTGAGGATGTTGTGAGGTTTGTGGTTTTAACTTCCACACTCACTTGACTGGCTGATGTTTGCCCTTTACTCTGGTCCTCATTCTTTCTCAACTCCATGACCTTTGTGATGTGCTGGATGGAACCCACTTGTGATCTCCTCGGGATAACAATTTCATGCTTATTGTGGTTAGAGATAGGTAGGATAATGAGAGGCCACTTACTCCTGTTCACCTCTAGAAGACCCTCTCCCACACTCAGCCGCTCTAATGTGGTACTATCCGAAGGTTCATAAAAGATTAATGGATCAGATGTATCAAATGAGGGGGGTACCCGGCACCGCACATTAACTGTCTTGCCTGCTGGAATGCTCACATCCTCTTTTCCCACTCTGATTGCAGCAATCCTATCATCCGAGCTTTTTCTAGTCTGAATGAAGCTGACAATAGCTTGCACCTGGTCAACCTCCACACCGAGTGCCTTCTGGAGAAGGTCAATGACCATGGTGACTGAGTCTCCAGAGGACTCCCTCCTGCTGATCATCTCTTGAAGTACATTAGACCCTAGCAAAGGCTGGGGCAGGGGAAGCTGACTGACCAGGAAAGGGACCTGTATTGCCAAATCTGGACTGTTATTTCCTGGGAGGTTGACTGTCAGCTCCACCCATCCATCATATGGTATGGTCTGTCCATTTGCAGCATACAAGTCAAAACTTTCCTCCGAGCCAAGGAGATCTTTCAGAGATTGCACCGGGTGATTGGGGATAAAGGTCTCTCTCCAGATCCTGTCAATAATGCTCACTTGTGACCCTGTGTCAAATAACACCATCACTGCATAGCCATTGATGTAACAGTTCAGCAGACTTTTCCCCCCGATCAGAGGTACGGTGTTGATGCTCTGGTCAGATGTTAGTACTTCATTCAAACCTGTGGCACCCTCCTTTTGGGGGTATTTTTGCTGTTTCCTTTGCCATTGTCTTGGCATGATGTTTATTGGGTCAGTTTGCAGTTGCATGACAGATTTTGACTGTCCCTCAGGAAAAGTTGTTTCTTGTTTCTCTGACTGCTTTGTTCTCTTTAGGCAGCCGACTGCACGGTGACCTGACTCACCACACACAAAGCAGTGGTTACATCTCTCGATGCCTCCCAGTGAACAGTTAGAACAGCAGGGCTTGTGAGCTTTTCCGGGAGTGAGGGTCTGGCTAGGCACCGGTGTACATGAAGACCGCACCCCAGGTTGGCACATGTGCTGTGGAGGAATGGTGCTTGAGTGACTGACCTGCTTGGTTGTCGTTTGCTGTTCCATTAGCGTTGCCACCATGTCTGTCAGGACCTTTACCTGAGCCCTCAGCTGTTGTATTGCCTGTTGTTCTCTCCTGTCACCGACATGGCCTTCCTCATCAACGTGAACACTGTGAGCATGGGAAGCCTTTTGCCTGGGAACATAACTCAACCTACGTTGGTGTTCATTTTCATCACTGATCATCTTTGTTATAAAGCTGACAACCTCTTCATCAGTGACTTTAGCCTTGGAAAGAAGTGGTCTGAACTGCTGTCTGATATCAGCATGTTTGAACCCTAAACCCTGGTATATGGTGTGAAGAAACACCTGTTGAATTGTTTTAGGGTCATAGCTAATGTCTGTGCTAGACTGCTTTGACAGGAAAAGTATTTTTTGTTTCAAGCCGATCATGCGATACACAAACTGCTGTGGAGGTTCTTGTTCATGCTGTTTTGCACACATGAGTTCTTGAAAGAGTTCAGTGTTTGCCTTCTCACCAAGATGGGACCTAAGGAAGCCCTTGAGTTCACTGACTGTCATTTCATCCTTGTTGGCGATCATATCTTTAAACGCTCCCGGCTTGACAATCCTCAGGACTCCTCGAATTATCTCAGCCTCAGTGAAACCCTCTCGAAGCCCCTCCTCTATTTGCCTGGAAATGCTGTTGTAGGTGACATCAGAGTTTTGATCTCCAATTTGTCCTCCATGCACCTTAAATTCTCTGCGCTGTAGGTAAGGGAGGTCCTTTAAGGGGACTATCCTCTCCGTTTCTTGTGACTGCGACTGGAGCTGTGTGAACCCACTCATGCCCTGATGGTGCAGTGTACCCGTCATGTCTTTGCACTGTTGTAACTTTTTACTTAGTTCGTCATGGAGTAACTGAAGTTGGTCCACACTTTGAGTGTCAGCTCTGGAGTTATGGTGCTGTGCGGAAGGGGTTACAATGGTGACTGTATGGGGATCTGAGTTATGATCTATGGATGGAATGTAACTTTTGTCCTGTGTAATCTGAGCAGCTGATCTAATGGGTATGTTTGTGGACATTTCAGTTTGGGTTGTCAAATTATCCTCACAATCAGCTAAAGCAGAACATTCAATGACATTACACACCGAGTCATTTAACATTAGCAGTTGGCTCATACCTTCATCTTCAGATTTAAGTAATGACTCGGACTGCATATAGTCCAAAATGTAGTCCATCCAGTCTTCTTCATCACCCAACGCCACACGCTCAGCTTCCTTGCTGTCAGCTGCAATGTCTTTGGCCAGTCTGTACAAATCTTTCCCAGACAGCTTAAACAAGTTCTTCTTGATACTCCACACCAATTGCTTTCGAGGTGTAGACATAATGTGTTCTGCCTAACTCAACAGTAGTGCAACTCCTCTGGATAGGTGTAGGCCCTCCTCTGGCTCCACCCACTCCCTTTGGACATCTACTGGTTGTCGTCACGACTTCACACGTTCTGATGGTTCTGGTATCACTGGATCCGCACCCCTCAGATGGCCTGGTGGAGGCAGATCCCGGACGAGCCCCCAGAATTTGTTACAGGTCCCAAGGATGGTACCTCAGCAACAAAGTTCATATCTGTGAGATATGGATAAATGTCAGCAGCAATGACAGACACAAGTGCATCGTTTCATGTCCATACCGCATCTCGCTTTATTTTACAATAAAACTTGTACTGGAAAACCTTCCTGAATCTCAGTTTTTCTTCATTCAGTCCATATCAACTGTACACTAAGAGCTTTACATCTCTAAAAGAAACTAACATTTTACCAGTGTGTTGACCTTATTCCCGAAGCAACACTTCTGTAACCATATGTATTAGCATAAGAAAACAAACGACCTTTTATGAGAGTACAGAGCAATTACAGAACTTTAGTCTGCATACAAACGGTAATATCTCAATTACCAATATATTCAGGACTACAACGTTTTCAGTATTACTCACATTCTTGGACTGATACAAACACTTAGAAACTTTTTAAAGATTTAATTGTTCAGTCTGAATCGGTTTAACTCCTTTAACAACAATTAATCTTGTAACCAAAAATACCTCCATAAAATGTTCTTTCTGTAAATAAAACTCCTAGCAAGATAGTTCGAATAGTTTTAACATGGGAGGGAGAAATCAGCAAGTTTCATGAGCAAATAAAGCTCATTGTACTCCTGCAAGACATTACACAGGGCTAACTAAGGTAACTGGTCTGGTGGTCTGCCTGCAAGACTCTGCGCAGGGCACACTTAACCCGCTATGCCCGCGAACATTAACGCTGCGGTAGAAGACAGCCAACAGTAAGTTTACTTTCACTCCATAAACATTTTCTAGAACACATTTTAACAGAGGCACGTTATCTCACAACTTCAGAGTCATTTTAGAGTGGTTTTAACCGAACACTAACCTGTGAGATATGGATAAATGTCAGCAGCAATGACAGACACAAGTGCATCGTTTCATGTCCATACCGCATCTGGCGCGAGGAGGGGCGGAAGCTTCTCACTTAATACCACCCGACGATGCACTCGTCCATTTGACAAAGGTTCCGCTGCTTGACTATTTCATCGGTTTCTCTGCATTTCATACAAATAAAACAATTGACCAAAAAGTGTGATGCTCAGAATAACATTAGACTTCTAGAAAATAACTAGTGTAATATTTATCTACAAAA
>SSNS01000257.1:264326-280326 GCA_006937985.1 Aphyosemion australe
AAATATTGCTGTGGGCTCATAAAACACTAGTTGTCCTGGATTATGAAATGCTTTCAGTACAATCACATCCCCTGAAAGATGCTGATTGACCTTCTAGCCTAATTAAAGTGCACCATCACCAGTAGAGAGCAGATTAGACAGCTTGGCTGTCAGTGTGACTGACAGGGTTAGGCTCTCCCCCTGCAGTCACATCAGCACTACAGAGGCTATGCATACAAAAAGCACATGGCAGGGGGAAAAAAGTAGAGAAGCTCTAAGTTTAGCATCCTGCCTCCGAACAAAAATCAGTTGCACGTAATAATATGGAAATGGATAAATATACGAGTACACCGCTGACATGCTTTAGGGCTTATGTATTTATTTTTGCATTTGCAGCTTCACCTCATACATCATCGCCTCATCTCAGAACTGTTATCACTGCAGTTTTTTTTCCTTTAAGAGTAAAGAAATGCCTCGCACTGAGCTTCAGTTTATGCAAACCAAAGCTGCCGGCTGATGTCATATACATACGGAGCAAATCAGAATCCACTTCAACCAAGGTCTAGCAGGTGAGCGCTTGAGTGCGCCCTATATTCCCCTGCAGCTCTTCATACTTCTGGCTGGAGGGAAGCTGACATGCAGGGTGGCCTGTAAGCCTCTTTTGTCCATGTGCAGCAGAGTCATCTGCCAGCTCAGTTGCTCCTGCAGACAAAGCTTCAGAGAGATAGCCGGTATTCTGGTACATCCTCACTCCCTCTCTGAGCTGAAGTTGGCCATGGCCCCTCGCTCTGTATCTACTAAGCCCTCTCCAGTTCATTTTGTTCTCTCTATCACACTCAGGTCCTGTTTTTTATACTAGAAAGTCTGGCATTTTTGAAGGAAACATAAAAAAAATTGAAGGCCTAGCATTCTTTGAAAAATTCCATTTTGCCTGTTTACTCATGAATCAGAGTTTTGAACTAAGACCATTTGTGTTTGTAAATGTGGTGTAGCTGTTTTGGTAAAATCTGGAAGATGAAGTTGTGTGCAGTCTTATGCAATATTGCAAGATCTTGCACAGTCTACTAGCATATGGAGAATGTTTTGTGAGGCTCCCAGCTACTACGATACAAGAATTTATCTCAATGTTATGTTTGAGTTTCTTTTCTGTTGTAGTCATCTTAAACTGGATTGACTCTAAATGTTAATCAGTGGTACATCCAACACATTTATCATTGCTGAGTTTCATTTACACCATCCACTAGCAGACAGACAGTGTTGAGTCTAACAGGTAATGGCTTCTTTTTATTTTTTAAGGAGCAATATGTAAATTATTGTACAATGAAATAATCACAAAACACTCCCCGTCCCACTATTTATAGTGGGGACGGTGTGCTGCTGACCTTGACTTGGGACATAGTGGATCGGTGGGCGGAGTACTTTGAAAACCTCCTCAATCTCACTGTAAAGTCTTCCAGTGAGGAAGCGGAGTCTGGGGACTTTGGGTAGGGCTCTCCAATCTCTGGCACTGATGTCACTGAGGTGGTCAAGGCCTGAGGGGTGGATGAGTTCCTTAAGGCTCTGGATGTCGTGGGTCTGTGTTGGTTGATGCGGCTCTGCAATACTACGTGGACATTGGGGCAGTTCCACTGGACTGGCAGACCGGGGTGGTGATCCCCCTATTTAAAAAGGGGGACAGCAAGGTATGTTCCAACTACAGGGGGATCACACTCCTGAGCCTCCCTGGTAAAGTCTATTCAGGGGTTCTGGAGAGGAGGGTCCGTTGTAGTTGAGCCGTGAATTTCAGGAGGAGCAATGTGGTTTTCGTTCTGGCCGTGGAACACTGGACCAGCTCTATACCCTTGGGGGGGTCCTATAGGGTGCGTGGGAGTTCGCCCAACCAATCTACATGTGTTTGTGGATTTGGAGAAGGCGTTCAACCGCGTCCCTCAGGGGGCGCTGTGGGGGGTACTCTGGGAGTATGGGGTACCAGGCCCTTTGATACAGGCTGTTATAGGGCTTTCACATCTGGGTCAGCCTGGTCTAGCCCTGGTAGGTTAATTGTGTTCACATCTGGGTAATCTGTGTGTTTTCTGTGCTCAGTCGACCGTTTTTTTCAGACCAGCTTATCGATGGTCAGCTTGGTGCTGAGCTGACCCAACACCACCCACAAGGGACTGATTGGCCGGCTGAAGTTCATGCCTACCTTCTAGAGGGAGCCTCTGTTTTACTCTAATACCAGGTGAAGCTGGCTAGATGCTAATGTTGCGCTAACAAGGCTAAAGGTGAAATAGAAGCAAATAGTTGGCTCTAAAAATATCTCAAGCTACTTTTTCAATTACCAACAACTCGTTATCACAGTGAAATGTGTGTGAAGTGAATAATGAGTCAATTGTGGCATTTCACATCCTTGTCCTGCTTGTCATCTAGAATCTTCTGGCGCTGATCCATAACTGGCAACAGCCATGAAACTCAGCGCAGGAGTGAGAAAGTAACTCTTTGTTTATGAAAATGGCCCGCAGTACCCAAATTTGACCACAGTATGTCATTCTTAATTCTTTCTTACATATTGCACCTATATTGCTTTTAGTTACCACTGGGGGCATTTATTTGGATTTTAGATACTACCACACCAAATATCAATATCTGCTTGTTCTGTTTTTTGTTTTGATGTTCATTTTTTTTTCAAAGGCTAATCAGTTGTAGATTTACATCCAATAATTGTTTTCTCTGGGTTTTGTTAAAATCATGAGATATTTCAGTTGTTGGCACTGCTGCCTCACAGCAAGAAGGTTGCAGGTTCAAAGCCCAGCTGAGGCCTCTCTGCATGTTCTCCCCATGCATATGTGGGTTTTCTCCCACAAACCCAAAACATGCATGTTAGGTTAAAACGGAAAGTTGTCTCAGATAAAAACATCTGCAAAACGAATAAACATAAACACGAACATACTGACGAATAAAACCCTGCACACACACACACACACACACACACACACACACACACACAGACACAGGCAAAAACATCACCATCTGGCATCAAAAGGCTCTAGGTGGGAGATAATGAGGTATGACTAAAGACTGTATTTTATCTTTATTTCTTTACTTACATAATCCACAGTAACCAAATTGCTCCACAACTTTAGCCTTTATCCTTCTGGATAATATTGTACTCTCAGCACTGAAGTCACCTGCAGGTGAGACAACATAGATGTGTGATTTTATGGAATTTCAATTAAGGGACGTTTGCAGCACTCCTTTAGTCACCCTTCATGAAAAAAAGGTGATTAATTAAGAACAACCACGAAGGTTAATGAATTACCATGAAGGTAACTTATTAGCTATAAGGATTGCCACAGTCATGACAACACAGAAAGAATAAAGAATGCTGGAGATGTGTGTGCAGCAGCAGACGGGCACAAACTATGAAAAAAATGAGAAAAAGAAAAAGTTTAAATGATGCAAAATGCTGCAAGCACCTCTTCTGACATCAAGAAAACATAAGCAAGGAAAAACTGTGCAGAGGGTGGGAGGTTGGGGTTGGTTGAAGGGGCTGGCCAAGAGGGTGTGTCCAATGTTACCCTCATGAATCAGTGTCAATGGAGTGAGGAGAAAATAATTAAGAAACAGGCTAGCGCTTTGTTAAATACTGCCAAAGGTAAAAGGGGCCATTCTACTGTAGGGAAACACGGTCTGGATGGGATAGAAGAATAGTAATAAATGGGGAAAGAGGAAAATGTAAAGGGGGGGAAATCCATAACATAATGGATGTCAAAATGCCCTTCAGATGGCATTATGAAGGGAGACAATATAAATAGCACTGTCATATTGTAAATGTTTATGTACAGTAGCTACGTATGCATGTTGCACAGCAGTTTCAGGATTTATGACCGCAGCCGTAATGCACTGAAGTCAACACAAAGCTGTGAGTAATATTTCACATTTGTTATCATATTGAGGGTAAATTTGCTGAGATGTATACGGTACAGATAAAATATTTTGAGCAATTTCTCCCTTTATTCTCCTCCCGTTCAGAGGTGAGCGTGCGAGCCGTCCGCTGGACGGGGAGCTGACTTTAGCTGTGAAAAAAGCAAAGAGTGAACGAAAATGCTAATGCGAGGCAACACTTAAACCCTCACACACCTGAGAGGTTTTTACAAGTAATAGAAGCTAGAGCCACGTCACAGGCCTGTAATTGTATGTTGGAGGCTTCCTGCAGGGCCAGCGGGGAAGCTGAAATCCCCCAGCTGGCAGAACTGAACAGAGCAGCCATTAGATCGCACTAATGCATAAAATCTTGGCCGTTCTCAGGAGACGATTGAGTGACATGCAGAAGGTTGTGTTTGTGCTGTATGTGCATTTTCTTTTCAGATGTTTATACAAATATGTGTGTATGTAAGTGAGCGCCTAGAGACTGGTGGCTAAGTCTTTTAGGTGTCACATGTAATATCAATCATTGTGTCTGAAGAGGCACAGAGTGAATTTGTGATCGCTGGTCTCTGAATCCCCACTGAGATGGAATCGACTCAGTGTGTGTGTGTGTGTGTGTGTGTGTGTGTGTGTGTGTGTGCACATAAAGGACAAGTGTATGTTTGACATGCAGAAGCTTCCTTTTCCTGTGAGGCTGCTGTTTATTAATACATTATGGTTTGATCTTAAGCTCTTTGGCCCGATTAGCACGCTACGGGGCTTTTGATGCGACCGTTACCATCCACATCCTCCTACACTTGTGATGTGATGTTTGTCTGCAGAATGTGGTCTTCCAGTTGATGCACTACTACACCAACAACTCCATTTTACTGTTAATGCATGCATCCCTGCTGATGTGTTTGCTAATATTTGCATATTGTTTGATTTATATAACAGCCTATACATGAGCATGCATTGAATTATTATGTGTATGCATCGTGTGTACAGGATTTATGAATAAATAATGAAAAACTGCTTCTGTTTTTATGTAAAAGCAGAAGGGTCTTCAGCGAGGGAGTCAGTATTTCTGCTAGACGGCGATTTCACTGGTGACTTGATGGGTTAGAGCTGAGCTAGCATAGGGGCAACCTTGACACCAGAGTGATGAAACTGACATGAACTCAAGCCAGTGTCACTATAGGTGCTGTGTGAGCTAAAGGAGCAGGTCTGCAATCCAAGACGACACCTCAAGATGGAGTTATTGACTGAAAACATGGCTAACGAGGTTGTTGGGCAACCTGGAGAAGCATCAAAATAAAATACATTTATGCATAGTAATTCACTTTTTCATTTTTTATTCATTCATGTAGGTTTCCGTAGAAATTGCATATCAAGGAGTGCTACATTTAATGGCTTTTCAGTAAAGACTAGAGTGTTGTTTTTTGTGCTGTGCTGTTTCTAAGCAACATCTCTGAAGTTGTGAAGGAAACGGCACTAATAAGCTACCTCATTAGGGCGTGTGCATGGTAGGCCTTTTACGGTTTGGGCTGTCAACTCTGCGGGTTAGGATGCAAACTTCAAAAGACAGTTACGGATACAATACATGCACGCAGGAGTGCTAATTTAGCTTAGAAATTTGGTAAACATACTATCCGATCCCACTTTTTACGTGCTGGTGGAACCTCAAAATCTGGATTTGTCTTCTGTCTGGTGATAACGTGGTTCTTAAAAGCCTCATTATTCAGGAGTTAATTTAGCCGGGATGGTTTCTTCACCCTAAGGCCGTTCCAAGCCTCAAAGTCCCTCTGTTGTTGGTCTCTGCCACTCCCACTACTGATGGAAAGGATGTCCTTAGTGGACCTATGCAAGACAGGACACGCGTATCGCTCCCACGAGTCGTTCGTGCACACACACTGATACACACCATCTCATTAATGCAAACACAACCCTAGTTAGATCACTATATGTAATAAATTGGATTAAATTCCACTGGCTAAGCACTGTGATCTCGTAGGGTTAATTAATTTCAGTCCTTTCTGTCCATGTTTTTTATGCTTGAACACATGCTGACACTGTTATTGTGTGGCATCCTGCTCATTGGAGAAGTATAATAGGCTCATGAAGGAGGGAGAGGAAGCTGCACTGTTTCCCAATATAAACTGATTCTGATTTGTTCTTCCTTTCTTGATACAAGGAAATACGCTACGCTAGCTAGAACTAATACAGTGGATGTGCCTCCTCCTTTCCTAGCTTCCTCTCAGCTCTTATCTTCCTCCCTAAATGAAAAAGAAAAAGCTGGATGGCTTCTCAGGGGCCTTGTTTCTGCCTGGATGCTATCTCATTTGGTTTTAATATATTTATCCATTCATTATTGTTCCCCTTTTATTGGCCAGCTAATATTGTTCATAATTTGTCCTTATCTGCAAGCCTGACAGTCAAATTTAAACTCCACCTCAGCAGACAGATGGAGAAATGACCCCTTCCCCTACTCCACCCCCCCAACTTCATTCATCTCCTCTTCTCCAAACTCCAATGAAACATGACTGACAGCCCGCTGTATAAGTAGTTGTCATAGCAACCTCCACATCCATCTGACAAGTACTTTTCTCTATAGCACCCTCTGTCACAATATCCCTCTCTCGCCGCCCTCATCCTTGCTTCCTTACTGTTGCAGCGACTGAGAAAAAGACAGACAGCAAAGAGGAATTTGAGAACCAGAGAGCGCCCAAAGTAGTTGATATGCTTTCCTTCAAACCTGCACCTCTAGAGCCCCGCGCTTTTTCCTTCTCAGTGTTCTGCCCTTTTCCTCATCCTCCCCTCCGCTGGCAATGATTCACCAGCTCTGGTGGCGTAGCTCTTTCATACATCCTGGCTTATCAAGGACTGCAGGACTGTGTGCCCAGCAACTTACTGTACGGGCACGTTGCTCTGACTCCCTCCCCCCAACACACACACACACGCATGCACACACACACAGTCTCTCCATCTCTCCTCTCTCTTTTGCTCATTTTTTTTCTCTGCCTACCCCTGATTTTCTTTCTCTCTTTGTTCTCTTGTTCCAAAAACTACTACTCTGCCCCGCTGCTATTCAGCTGACTGTCAAAATCCTCAGCAGCCTCCAGTGTAATCATGGAACTTGGTGTAATAAGTCTCCAGTATACTGGACTGTGCTGCAGTCCAGTGCATATGTGTGCTAAATCAGCTGGAAGTGCTTCAAGCTTTCAGTGAAAATAAACATTTTTTACACATAAAGGTGTGCAGTGATGCTGTGGACATGGAGAGAATTCCAGTGTTATAGTTTGTTATGAATGTGCTTCACTAGTCACTTTACCCTATATGAACAACTGAAACATTATTGCTAATTTAATTTGCTTTTGACCTCTCTGACCAAATCTGCAGACCTGGTTTGATTTTAAAATCTTTAAATAGACATAACAATTCTTTAATATGTGAAATAAGGCTCACTGTTAGTTTTTTATTCTGGAGTTAAATTTTCAACATATTTACTCAAATGCAAGCAGCTGTGGAAATGAAACATAACATGTGGAGGCGGTGGAGAGATTTCAGCGTATCACAGTGAAGTTGTGTGCAGAGCTCCTCCACGGTGAGCTGTAAATGCATGTTAATGTCAGCATGCTATTCAGTTTTCACAGTTAATGTGCTGCTTGTTTATTGGACCCTTAAATTGTTTAAGTGATTGTTATTTATCTTAAATACTGCTTGTTTCATAATCAGCTCATGACATATTTTCTGACTTTTCCATGCAGCAAAACTGAATAGAAACACTTTCCTGGCTGTTATCCTTTTTTCCTGAAATCTTTACACTGCCAAAGTGTTATCCAACCAGAATTATTCTTTCATGAATAATCAATTTCAAAGTGTGTTCTTAAAAAATGCATTATACTGTAAAAAAAAAATAATCAAATTTAGATCATTGGAGATGGAGGAAAATCCATCCACGAATGGGCTGACCTTGGCTCAGCAAGTCCCAGTGTTGGGTGGAAGTTTCTGGCGGGATTGCAAATCCAGTTTCAGAGCCCAAAAGAAAAAGATTTCCTATGCAATCTTGGTGAGCAGCTGCAAAAATGTTACAATGTAAATAAATGGGGGTGTGGCTGCAATATATTCAGTTTCTGTCATGAAAAGGTGATGGTTGCAATAGGACCCAAACACAGGTGAGCAGGAACAGGAGGCAAAAGAACAGTGTAATATGAATAATGGCAGGTAGCGTGCCACAACAGGAAGGGGAGATGAGGATCCAACAAAGACGAGCACCAACAGTGGGTTTAAATACATGAGGGCAATCAGGAATCAGGTGAGTAGGATAACAAGGGGCAGGTGAGTCCAATAAGCACTTAACGAGGGGAGACAGGACAACACAGCAGAGGGAGAAGGAGCAGATCCTGACAGTTTCAAGTCAGTTTATTTATATATTAAGGCCAAATCACAACAAGAATAATCTCAAAGCCCTTCATAAAGTAAACATTCCAATTGAACCTACTTATCGGTGCATTGAATTCAGTTAATTATGCCAGTTAGTTAAAAGTTTCCTATGTAAGGAAACCCAGCTGATTGCATCGAATGACTTGTGTCAGTGACTTTACAGCAATCCCCATACTAAGCAAGCATGTAGCGACAGTGGAGAGGAAAATTTCCCTTTAAAGGGAAGAAACCTCCAACAGAACCTGGATCAGTGTGAGCAGCCGTCTGCCGCGACCCACTCCGGCTTTCCACTGGACGTGAAAGTGGACAGCCTCTGCTCCTCCTCATCAAAACAAGTCAGCTGAGGCTGTTTGGCTATCTGACCAGAATGCCTCCTGGCTGCCCTCCTCTGGAGGTTTTCCAGGCACATTTCACTGGGAGGAAACCCTGGGGCAGCCCCAGAACTCACTGCAGGGATTATAAATCCTCTCTGTCCTATAAACACCTTAGGATCCCCCAGTAGGAGCTGGGGATTGTTACGGTTTTCCCTCCCAGATCTGTTGTCTCTACAACCTAACCTTGAATAAGCTGATCAGAATGGATGGATGGAAATTTAGACTAAATAATATACAGCATACCCAATGTTTCATTGCAGCAGAAAAATAAAAACAAAAAAACTAAGCAAGAGTATCAGTAATGAGTTAGAGAATGTAATCTGTTTTGGTTTAGCAGCTAGCATGAATCAAATCAAATAATCTAGATGCTGTTGTGTGGCTGGAATCTGGCAGCTGGAGCAGCTGTGTCAGTCGTGCTCTCGTGAGTTTTGAAGATGTTTTAGAAAAAGTCAATAGAATGTAGTTACAAGATGGTTAACACAGGGGCATGCACTTGTGTCTAAAACGTGTGTGTGGTCATCGTGAGAAGACCTTTATCTGTTATCTCCTGCATCAGGGCATCCTAGTTGGTGCTTGTAATGTTTTTTTTTCCCCGTCTCTTTTGTCCCGTTTCCTTGTCAGATGTTTAGACTGTATGTGTTTTTGGCCCTCTGCTTGTGTCTGTTTGCACACCGCCTGTGCTGCAGTGTTGGAGATAAATGAGTTAATGTTTCTATTGGCGATGAACAAAAGACCTGAATTCCCAACGGAGCGTTTTAGTTGAGAGCAGCCAGGGCGGAATCCTAGACGGTGGAACGGATCTCCCAGATTATCTGTTTTCATGCACTGTTCACTTGTTTTCAAAGCCGATTTACTTTCACGTGTGCCTTCCTCTCAGCCGCAGATCTCTTACTAAATAATATCAAAATAAAATAATCTTTGCATTCACCTCCTGCGAGTGTTCCAGATTGGTTTCGTTCTCAGGCATAAAAGGCAGCAGGCTGAACACGATTCCTGTGTTTCAGGTTTTTTTTTGTGTGTGGCTAGAGCAATATTACACAGGTTAGTGAAATATAGCAGCTATGGTCATTTTACCCCTGAAGTCCTATAAATATTATTCCACTTAGATGAGGGTGACTTGCAGTTAGCCATCTTTTAGCTGGAGAATAGATGCAGCGCCGTATTTTAAGACATGTCACATGGAAGCTGTTAACACTGTGATTCTCAGAGTGCACCTCATATGAAATTGATAAAGGTCATGCAATAACTCAGGACTTGTCACATCCACTTGAAAAGGGATGTTAGAGCTAAAGCATGGATGGAAAAAAAAATCAAAAGCCAGCAGTGGTTACACGAGTAACTGTGTTTTTACACAAGTCTGTAAATGCAGTGGTGGTTGTTCCAGGAAAGTGTTTGCATCTCTGCCCCCACCCAAACTCAATCCTTGACTCATCTCCACGATCCAACCTCAGAATTTATATTCCCCCTCCAGCTAAAGGAAGGACCATCTTGGCCTTTCATTTTCCAGTTCAGGGCTTTCCTTTTTTTGCAGATAAATGCTCTCCAATCCACCCTGACAGATGTCACATTGCATCACTTCCATTTTGATACATAGCCTCTGATCCTGCCACTTGCAATAAGAAGGCAGCACCAGGGACACCCCTCCCCAGACAATGCTCTGACACGGGTGATTATTTTAAAGGTGCATCACCGATGGTGCTGAGGTGAAACCCTTACAGGATGCCACGTCCGGACCGTATAGGCTCTCTGCGGGAACGGTGGCATCGGTGTGTGGGTTGTTTTGCTCAAGGAGTGACAACAGCATGTTATGTGGTAGTCACAGCTGAACCTGAAACCTCTGGTGGCGATTTACGCTGCTCCTCACCTCTTCACGGCTCTGGCTGTTAGTTCTGTCCCTCATTCGATCTCTCCTCTGTGACTTCACGGGTCAGAGTTGGAGAAACAATCTGTATAAAGGAAGGTTTTAGTGCTTCTGCTGCCTGCAGAAACACAGCGCTGAAGCATTAATCATACATTGCCAGAGTACATCAGTAAACACAGTGTGTCAGGTCAAGGTAAAAGATCAGATCCCACAGCATTTAACAGGACTCAATAGCATACAGGCAATCTATTGAAAAGTCAGCGTTATTCATGGCATGTCTCCCAGGCCTCGGTGCGCACTGAAGAGACATGCCATTGTTCACCGAAGAGCGCGCTGAAATATTTCTCTGGCTACACAAAAAAATACTGGATCAGCAGCAATTAGTAGAGTAAGAAAGAGATAAAGAGAGGGAGAGAAGGGAGGGCAGCGGTTGAAAAAGAATGAGGGCCAAAAATGTAGAATCAGCGAGAGAAAAAAGGGAAGCATGAAAGAGAGAGGGAAGAGATAGATGAATAAGAGGGAGAAGGAGGAGAGGCAGGGAGTAAAAAAGAAGGAGCAGAGTTGAGTTTGCAGCCGGTACAGTTTGGTGTGTAGGAGGTTGGAGCCGCCTGGAGCCCCTCTTGCTTTTAAACGACCAAAGACTCGCTCATTGTCTTGGGTCTGTGTGTGTGTGTGTGTGTGTGTGTGTGTGTGCGTGTGTGCGTGTGTATGTGTGTGTGTGTGTGTGTGTGTGTTTCTGTGTGTGTGTGTGTGTGTGTGTGTGTGTGGGTGTGTTTGTGTTTCTGTGTGTGTGTGTGTGTGTGTGTGGGTGTGTCTGTGTGTGTGTGTGTGTGTGTGTGTGTGTGGGTGTGTGTGTGTGTGTGTGTGTGTGTGTGTGTGTGTGTGTGTGTGTGTGTGTGTGTGTGTGTGTGTGTGTGTGTGTCTGTGTGTGTGTGTGTGTGTGTGTGTGTGTGTGTGTGTGTGTGTGTGTGTGTGTGTGTGTGTGTGTGTGCCTACATCAGCAAGGCTATGCAAATTAGTCATGACATCTGCGTCAGATATAGGTCAACTAATATGTTCACTTGATTACAAATTTTTGAACAGTGAGATTGTGATGTGTGAGACATCTATCAGCAGCATATTTGGGAGTTTTGCATGATCATGATGTTTTATTAGTTTCAGTTCTGGACCACCAATATTTTGTAGACCCAGGAAAAAAGATGTCCCACTCCAGATTTTATTTATTTATTTATTTGGTCTAATTTGAGTTATTTAAAACTAGCAGGGTTTTTTTCTGAAGTAAAAATGCAGCTAAAAGGGTAAAAATGTTACTTAAGTAAAAGTGGAAGTATCCAAGAAGTATGCATTGTCAAAAGTACTTAAAAGTAAAAAAGTAAAAGTATTCTAACATTTAAGTATGCGTTTGGTGTGTACAAGTATGCTGTTGGACCGGGGGGAAGAGATTAAAATGCAAATTAAAGCACTATTACCTTTGGAACGGCAGTCCGGTGCGGACAAGGGAGTGTACTGCTGGTCTCCATCAGACTGGGGGTGGGGGTCGGACACAATCCAAATAAAAGTACTTGTACTTTTGAAACCCTTTAGAAAATTTAGTGGTGTACAAAGTATGGATATTTGATTTTAAATGTAGTGGGGTTAAAGTAAAACATAAGTCTTAAGAGAAGTAAAGTACAGATACAGAAAAATAGTCCTAAGTACAGTGACAAAGTACTTGTACTTGGTTACATTCCATCCCTGATTAGATTAATCAATACCAAGATTTTATTCTTGCCAAAAAATACAACACACACAAGCGCGCGCGCACACACACACACACACACACACACACACACACACACACACACACACAATAGTAATGTTATTAAAAATCAATGCCTGTGAATTCCTGTTGGCGAGCACAGTGCAGTGAGACAGTTCATCTCCACACATCAAAGGGTTTGTCTCAATACTAAAAGTTGTTTTAAACAACACTCAGTACATGTGAATGCTCTTTACTGATCTCCAGCATGTTGTTTTTGCTCTCTGTTAATCTGAGGTGGACCTTTTTCTCTTAAGTTAATCGTGAACATAAATATCTTAAACATTGGTTTTCAGTCTCACTGAGCACGTCTCCAGCTCCTGATGAAAGAATATCATTGGATGAATGCTATTCATTCCTCTGCCTCAGCGTAGAGTTGGTGTCATATTATTGCCCAGATGATGTAAAACATAGAAAGTGGGTCAATAATAGAGATCTGTAGCGGAGTGTGGCCAGCTACGTTTATACTGTTGAATGAAAAAGGCAGTACAACTGATAGGAAGGGGATATCCCTACCCAGGACTACAACTATCCAATCACACTGTGATGATGTCATTCTCCACAACTCCAGCAGAAGTTCAGGAAAGTGTCTGATTTTAGGATTGATGCTTTAATCCTGAATCAACTCCCGGTCCTCTACTCCCTTATTACGTCTTGCTGATGGTGTTTGCCTTTCCAACACATGCATATAGCATTATTCTTATTTAGTTTTGCAAAATGATCAGCATCAACTCTAAAGGTAAAGCTTGTGGTGGTTCATGAATGGGTTAGTGTTTTTAATCATTGATTATGGTCGGTTTTCAAAAAGGAGGGAAATATACCTGATATAAAATACAGTTAAGTAGTTGATGAACATCAACTTTGTCATCCAATACTTTCTCTAAATAGCTTCAGGCTAGCTTGAACAGTTGTCAAACCGTCATCTGGACATTTGTCCTGTAACCCATGTTAAAATGTGCCTGGACCATTATTAAAATGATACCCTGGAGTATCATATTAATAACAGTCTAAGAGAAGTTTTAAAATGATGGACCAGAAAAAACTTTTGATTGAATTAGCATGACCACAAGCTCTTGAATGTTTGCATTAATCCTGATTTACATGCATTAGCAGGTTGCAACATAAGAATAACACGAGACGTGTAATTTTACAAAATGTTTATTTATTTTTAAAACACTATCAGTCAGTTGCATTTAACTGATGTTAAATGTGAATTGCTGCAGAATGATACCAATAAAGATTTCATATATTTTTCTGCACTTTTACTGGATTCGTGAGCATGATGTGACATTGGATAGTGCAATGTTGGTACCAGGCCAAAAACCAGTATGGCAATTACAAATCATGTAATCAATAACTTGTCCTGGGACACTTTCAACATATGAAGTGGAGAAAAGTCACGGGTTTGAACCAGAAACCAGTGAAGGATGACCTCTCCAGCTCTTGAGTTACAGCCACCCCCTCAAGGTGCTCATTCAGGCAATACACGGCTTGCAGAATATATTAAGATGTGAAAGCCTAATTATAGCAGTACATGGTACTATTGTAGAAAAGACCTTGTACAGGTCATCAGGAGCCCCAGCTCTGTCCTATCCATATCTCAATAGGAGGGGGCAGTGGCTTGGCAGCTGAATGGACATCTTGATCGGCTGCTGTCCACAGGGGTGAGCCCATTAACACGGGAAGAATGGGAGGGTGACGGGGTCAAGCAGGACAGATGATAAGAAGAATAAAGCATGAAAGATTAAATAAAAGAAGAGAAACTTTAAATGAAATGAAATTAAGTGAAATAAGGTGTAATCCCAAGAGGACACAGTGGCTCAGATACTGCAAAAGATATAGATTCACTGCTCACATTCAGATTTAAAGGTGCCGTGTTCATTCTTTGAAAAAGCCGTTCAAAAAAGCTACATTTTTGAAAAAAAATCAAAGATCTGACCCTTTTTTTCAGACTTCACCCTGGAGTCACAGAATCTGATGATTTCCGGGAATGGTATAACACTGGCTTGCGACACACACACACACATGCACCCGCACACACGCGTACATGTGTGCAAGAGCACACACACAGCTCTGCAAAGCGTCTAAGTTCAAATATTCCAGAACCAGCTGTGAACAGAACTACTTTTAGTGTGCTAGCATATGTAGCNAAACCTCTGGTGGCGATTTACGCTGCTCCTCACCTCTTCACGGCTCTGGCTGTTAGTTCTGTCCCTCATTCGATCTCTCCTCTGTGACTTCACGGGTCAGAGTTGGAGAAACAATCTGTATAAAGGAAGGTTTTAGTGCTTCTGCTGCCTGCAGAAACACAGCGCTGAAGCATTAATCATACATTGCCAGAGTACATCAGTAAACACAGTGTGTCAGGTCAAGGTAAAAGATCAGATCCCACAGCATTTAACAGGACTCAATAGCATACAGGCAATCTATTGAAAAGTCAGCGTTATTCATGGCATGTCTCCCAGGCCTCGGTGCGCACTGAAGAGACATGCCATTGTTCACCGAAGAGCGCGCTGAAATATTTCTCTGGCTACACAAAAAAATACTGGATCAGCAGCAATTAGTAGAGTAAGAAAGAGATAAAGAGAGGGAGAGAAGGGAGGGCAGCGGTTGAAAAAGAATGAGGGCCAAAAATGTAGAATCAGCGAGAGAAAAAAGGGAAGCATGAAAGAGAGAGGGAAGAGATAGATGAATAAGAGGGAGAAGGAGGAGAGGCAGGGAGTAAAAAAGAAGGAGCAGAGTTGAGTTTGCAGCCGGTACAGTTTGGTGTGTAGGAGGTTGGAGCCGCCTGGAGCCCCTCTTGCTTTTAAACGACCAAAGACTCGCTCATTGTCTGTGTGTGTGTGTGTGCGTGTGTGCGTGTGTGTGTGTGTGTGTGTGCGTGTGTGCGTGTGTGTGTGTGTGTGAAGCGTCTTCATTATTCTGCCATTTTTTTCCTTTTCTTTCTTCTTTCCACACTCTGACCACACACTTACCCCTTGCAGCTACAGCACATGTCCTCATATGGGACTAAACTCACTTATACAAGAGATTGATCAGGACGGGGGGGAATCCAAACCACTGTGACTCGAGCACGACCTTCAGGAAATAAACTAGATGCTTGTTCCACAGCACCTGTGAACATAATGTATGTTTTTCATTGAGAAATGGATTTCTGTTTTTAATTGCTGTCGCTGTAATGAAAATGTTTCACACTATCAGCCTGCTCCCTAATTGCTTTCATAATTGAGGTCACTTATAATGCAACCTTTTGTCTCCCTTTTTTTGTTTGTTTCAGAAGACAGGAAGCTGTTTGTTGGGATGCTGAACAAACAACAGACCGAGGAGGATGTTTACCGTCTCTTCGAACCCTATGGAGTCATCGAGGAGTGCACGGTCCTAAGGGGTCCTGACGGAAACAGCAAAGGTAGGAACCATGATGCAGCTGTCAGCATTATTTAGGTCACTGACAGACAAGTGACTCTGTGTGTGATAGAGTGTGTGTGTGTGTGTATGTGTGTGTGTGTGTGTGTGTGTGTGTGTGTGTGTGTGTGTGTGTGTGTGTGTGTGTGTGTGTGTGTGCCTACATCAGCAAGGCTATGCAAATTAGTCATGACATCTGCGTCAGATATAGGTCAACTAATATGTTCACTTGATTACAAATTTTTGAACAGTGAGATT
>SSNS01000257.1:280900-323426 GCA_006937985.1 Aphyosemion australe
ACACACACACACACACACACACACACACACACACACACACACACACACACACACACACACACACACAATAGTAATGTTATTAAAAATCAATGCCTGTGAATTCCTGTTGGCGAGCACAGTGCAGTGAGACAGTTCATCTCCACACATCAAAGGGTTTGTCTCAATACTAAAAGTTGTTTTAAACAACACTCAGTACATGTGAATGCTCTTTACTGATCTCCAGCATGTTGTTTTTGCTCTCTGTTAATCTGAGGTGGACCTTTTTCTCTTAAGTTAATCGTGAACATAAATATCTTAAACATTGGTTTTCAGTCTCACTGAGCACGTCTCCAGCTCCTGATGAAAGAATATCATTGGATGAATGCTATTCATTCCTCTGCCTCAGCGTAGAGTTGGTGTCATATTATTGCCCAGATGATGTAAAACATAGAAAGTGGGTCAATAATAGAGATCTGTAGCGGAGTGTGGCCAGCTACGTTTATACTGTTGAATGAAAAAGGCAGTACAACTGATAGGAAGGGGATATCCCTACCCAGGACTACAACTATCCAATCACACTGTGATGATGTCATTCTCCACAACTCCAGCAGAAGTTCAGGAAAGTGTCTGATTTTAGGATTGATGCTTTAATCCTGAATCAACTCCCGGTCCTCTACTCCCTTATTACGTCTTGCTGATGGTGTTTGCCTTTCCAACACATGCATATAGCATTATTCTTATTTAGTTTTGCAAAATGATCAGCATCAACTCTAAAGGTAAAGCTTGTGGTGGTTCATGAATGGGTTAGTGTTTTTAATCATTGATTATGGTCGGTTTTCAAAAAGGAGGGAAATATACCTGATATAAAATACAGTTAAGTAGTTGATGAACATCAACTTTGTCATCCAATACTTTCTCTAAATAGCTTCAGGCTAGCTTGAACAGTTGTCAAACCGTCATCTGGACATTTGTCCTGTAACCCATGTTAAAATGTGCCTGGACCATTATTAAAATGATACCCTGGAGTATCATATTAATAACAGTCTAAGAGAAGTTTTAAAATGATGGACCAGAAAAAACTTTTGATTGAATTAGCATGACCACAAGCTCTTGAATGTTTGCATTAATCCTGATTTACATGCATTAGCAGGTTGCAACATAAGAATAACACGAGACGTGTAATTTTACAAAATGTTTATTTATTTTTAAAACACTATCAGTCAGTTGCATTTAACTGATGTTAAATGTGAATTGCTGCAGAATGATACCAATAAAGATTTCATATATTTTTCTGCACTTTTACTGGATTCGTGAGCATGATGTGACATTGGATAGTGCAATGTTGGTACCAGGCCAAAAACCAGTATGGCAATTACAAATCATGTAATCAATAACTTGTCCTGGGACACTTTCAACATATGAAGTGGAGAAAAGTCACGGGTTTGAACCAGAAACCAGTGAAGGATGACCTCTCCAGCTCTTGAGTTACAGCCACCCCCTCAAGGTGCTCATTCAGGCAATACACGGCTTGCAGAATATATTAAGATGTGAAAGCCTAATTATAGCAGTACATGGTACTATTGTAGAAAAGACCTTGTACAGGTCATCAGGAGCCCCAGCTCTGTCCTATCCATATCTCAATAGGAGGGGGCAGTGGCTTGGCAGCTGAATGGACATCTTGATCGGCTGCTGTCCACAGGGGTGAGCCCATTAACACGGGAAGAATGGGAGGGTGACGGGGTCAAGCAGGACAGATGATAAGAAGAATAAAGCATGAAAGATTAAATAAAAGAAGAGAAACTTTAAATGAAATGAAATTAAGTGAAATAAGGTGTAATCCCAAGAGGACACAGTGGCTCAGATACTGCAAAAGATATAGATTCACTGCTCACATTCAGATTTAAAGGTGCCGTGTTCATTCTTTGAAAAAGCCGTTCAAAAAAGCTACATTTTTGAAAAAAAATCAAAGATCTGACCCTTTTTTTCAGACTTCACCCTGGAGTCACAGAATCTGATGATTTCCGGGAATGGTATAACACTGGCTTGCGACACACACACACACATGCACCCGCACACACGCGTACATGTGTGCAAGAGCACACACACAGCTCTGCAAAGCGTCTAAGTTCAAATATTCCAGAACCAGCTGTGAACAGAACTACTTTTAGTGTGCTAGCATATGTAGCGTATACGGTTTTTATGGTAAAAATGAGGAAGGTTTTTGCTTTCCTGGTTTATTCTTAACTTAATAATATCAAAAGCTCAGTGGCACCAACAATCTTGTGAGACCCCACCAACAAAAAAGCCTCCAGAACACAAACTGAACTCTGTCCTTTCTGCATGCTCTCAGTGACGCGCGCACACACACACACACACACACACACACACACACACACACACACACACACACACACACACACACACACACACACTCATTCTATTGCAAATGACAGGACTGAGAGTTAGTTGCGTTTCCAGACAGTTACTCAGTCACCTAAACGTTTCCCAACAAGAAAAGAACAAGACTCAAAAAAAGAACACGTAAAACAACTCCTTAAATGAGATTTGTAAACAGAACAGGACATTCCCTCCATGACACTAGGCAGCTCAGCTAGCTTCCTGTTCGGCTGCTGCGCCAAAAACGAGCCATTCATTTTTCTTTTTCTTGACAAAACATTACATTTATTGGTTGCTATTGATATGTGAAGAGGATACCAATTATGGAGTTAAAAAAGTTCCAGAAAAAATTCTCAGACTGTACCTTTAAATTATTGTGAGGTCAAGATGACAGGATGCTACTTGTCTCATTGTTATTGTGTTTCAATGTGTTCTAGTCTTTTAAAAACCCAAATAATAATTATTCAATAAAATATAATCCATCCATTTAGAAGTGAGTCTTAATGTATGTTTTGACGACTGAACGATGGAGCCACATTATTGGAATAACAGTTTTATTTGTAACCACAAAAGCTATCAAAGTTGCTTTCACTCTCCAGCCTCCTTAATATCCCTCATTACATTTCAGCAAAGAGCTCTGGTTCTGCGGTTTCTGGCCTTTGGATGGTCTCCTTCACCTCGACAAATATTGATCAAAACATCCAGTTAGAAGAATGATAGATTGTTCTTAAATGGTTTTCTATTTGAGTCGAGTCGATGTATCTAGTAGTTAATATGGACAGACAGGCATGTGGTGCTAAATAGCAAGCTTTTCTGCATCATCAGTGCAATCTTTAGCCTGCAGCTTCTGCCTGCTTGTCTGCCTGCCTAATGCCTGAGTGGGGCAGCTTGCTGTGCATCAAGAGCTTCTGACTGCACACTGATTTCTGTGCTGTCAGAAATACTTCATTACAGTTAATTTTACCTTAAATATTCACTCAATTGAACGCATTCAGGGTATGTGTCAGTACTGTGTGCTTTATTTCCCAGCTTGTGTAATGCATCTGCTCTCTCTCTCTTCCAGGTTGCGCCTTCGTTAAGTTCTCCACACACACCGAGGCTCAGTCTGCAATCGGCGCCCTGCACGGCAGCCAGACCATGCCGGTGAGTACAGATCTGCAACACGCAGAGTTCACCCTGAGCATATACACAGCCTGCTGCTCACTATAATTAGATCCAATCCACCGTCCTGGGTTTGAATCAGGAAACTTTGAGCATTTGTTTTTGTTTGTATGACTTAGAGAAAGTGTGTTCTTGTTAATAAACAAATACAATCTAGAATACTCCTCTGTTCTTTTTTAAATGACAGCATACTTCAAAAAATCCTCATTTAATTCCCAGATAAAACAGTTTAGAGCGATAATTGAATTTTGGATGAGTCATCAATCAGCAGTTCTGCTCACATAATCGGTGAATATAAATCCACTCTGAGATTACATTTGCTGGTTATGTAAGCACGCTGTGTCCTCTAAACTCTCTCTGCATTTGATTTTCTGTGAGCACAAAAAGCCGTAGCTCTCATTTGTATGTGGCTCGTGTTTAGGCACAGTCCTCGTTTACCTGATGGTGTCAAAATAAATGCTCCTTACGCCGCTCTCCAAACCTGAATGGAGTTACCGTGTGACATTTAGAAAGAGGACACAGAGTCACTTCGTGTGTTCTACGTTGGCCTGAAGTACAGCGTGCTTTCCTTTCGTCCTGGTTTTGTTTCGTCTCAGAGAGGCAAAGACGCTGAACTTATTCAGCCCCGTGTCACAGGTGTTGTGTTTCACTGCATGATTTCATTATTAATGGCTGCCAGTGTGTTGCTCAAGAGAGGAGAGTACAGAGAACCACTAGAAGCCAGCTGTGCCATCTTGGTGCAACTTTTGACTCAATCTAAGTGCAAATGACTGCAGGTCATGAGGAAAGCCTCTAAATGTCCATTCTCCGTAGATATCCTCCTTCTGTGTTGCACGTTCGCCCCTATCTCTGCTCGCTCTCTGCCCTCGCTCGTCTCTCTTTGGCAGCCTCTTGGGATATTAGGGAATAGACTTGTTTACTCCACCTTTCACCACATTGGCTGCTGAATTATTCATCTAACTATAAGCAGGGTGCTGAAGGGAGGGGAGGAGGAGTTGAGAGGGAGAGAGAGAGAAAGAGAAGCAGACGGAGAATGAGTGAATGGACAGGATTTATACCTCCTGCTCCGCTAAATTGATTATAGAAATCTGATCAGCATCTCATATCCTGTGGATGCGGGAGGAGAGGGCACGGTGCGCCTGCCTCGCTGAGATTAACGGACCACCGGTGGACTATTAGGCCTCAGCAGGATGGTGCTATTCAGAGCAAAAAGCCCATCGGTGCAGCAGAGATCCTGAGAAAAGCCAGGGACCAAACATCCTGCGTGTTCAGAGTGGCACTGTGGGTGGCTGCTGAGTCACAGCAGCACAAAAAATGTATGCACAAGCAAAACATTTAAAATTAAAAGCATTGCATTCTTTAAAGGGATGCACATTGCCTGCTGCCTCTCAGCCCAGAGTTTCAAATGAACATCATTTTATGTTGAGAAATGCTGGAGGTTTAGTTGCTTCTGTCAAGTCTTGAGAATAACGTGTTCAGTCTCACTCAATTTTGCAAGATCTTGTGTGATCTGTTAGCACTCAGAGTATGTGCTGTGAATTACTCTCAGCTACTGATGCCAAAATTTAGCTCAATATCTGTACAACTCACTGAGTTTGAGTAATGTTTATGACTTTTCTGAAGTCAATTAGCTGTCCTGAATTAAAAAGCTCAAGATAGTCATAAAATGACTATCTGAGTCTCTTAAAAACAGGGGTGTGTTGGCAAGAATCTAGGGATGCAATAAATATCACAATGCCGGGAAGATGATTATGAAAATATTGCGAGACACAAAGCCAGATGATATTTGCAATTTTAAAACTGAATTTAATTTATTAACAAGACGCATCCAGTGTTATCTTGAGAAGGCTGTAACTGCTACCACCTAGCAGTCGGAGTTTGACTTGCACCACACAAAAGAAATACGGTAAATGTTTGCAGTAAAAAAATCAACACACTGCTTTAAAAAATCTGTTTAATATCATAACATGACATATTGCAATATTTCAATGTGTCAATAACATCTTGAAAACATGTGATCCAGAGTTTCATCATTTATTTTTCTATCAGATATTCAAATTTCAAGCTAAATTTACTTTCAATCTGTCTATGCTCTACAGGTGTTGTGAATGACTCTCTGATACACTCACAGCAAGTTTAAGCTCAGTATCTGTAAATTTAGTTATGGTCTAATTTGTGTTTAATTAGCTGTGCCAGCTATCTTGAGACAAGCTAAAGCAGGGTTGGGTATTCCTGGTCGTGGAGGGCCACTATCCAGCATGTTTTAGTTGTTTCTCTGCTCCAACATTCCTGATTTGAATCAGTGGTGATTAACAGGCTTCTAAGCGTAAGCAGGGAAACAACTAAAACATGCTGGCCTGACCAGGATTGGGCCTACCTACCTTAAAGTGTTAAGAGTTGAAGACTGATTACTTTGTGAGAGTTTTATTCAAATCCATCAAGTGGTTCTTGAGATATTTTGCTAAGACAGACAAACACAAAGTCACACACTTTGTGTTTTTGGATGGTGGACGGTTGTTGATAGATTTTTGTTGACCACAATTTTAAGTTTAGTTAATAAGCAAATAAATCTTGAAATCTAAAGCAACCTTTATATAGGTTTCTATTGTCTAACACATTATGCAGCCAACGCATCAACACCAAGGTGTGAGTGCATCGCATGCTAACATGGCAACCAAACATGGTAGTTTTATAGATCTACTGCCAATCTCACAAGGCGTGCACTTCTAAGACTTCATGAGCGTGCACACAGACACACACATCTGTGTGTGTGCATGCATAAACATGTACAAACTAACACATTTGGAGAATGGGATTTGTCGGCACACATGCATACTCAGATGGGCCAGGGTCAAAGACTCCCTGACTGATCTTGAGGAGAATACGTTTGTGTTCATTTAGAGGGAAGTGGATGTTTCATATGTGTTCTATGTGGGTCTGTATTGGAATGAATGAAGGAAATCTGCAGATATAAGGAGCGTGTCCATGCATGAAGATCCATGCATGGATACAGCGAATTTCCTTGTGTGTGCAAAACTTACATGAATTCCTCTCCATAGCTTTATAAAGGACGTGAAATCAAAAATATGCCAATAAAGAGAAGAATCATTTAATTTTAAAACTGCAGAGCGTAATAAAAAACTCTGTTGAACCTACGTCCTGCTCTAACCATCTCAATTTCAAACCATTTGGTCATCTTTAGAAATCACATGAACTCAGTCTCAGTTCAGGATGTGAGTGGCTCAATTAAACATTTAAACACTGGAGCTGTAGAGCAATTTTCTAGGATTCAGCAGGACCATGTAAGAACCAGGTCCCACGACAGAATTACACAGAAGCAGGAGGGAGGAGGAGGAAGGGTGTTTGGGTCAGGTCCATGGAGCTGCGCTGATTTTTTCCACTTCATATGCACGTCAGCTGAGTTTGAGGCTGTTTCAGCTGACACAGGCACCAAGATAGAAACACTGGCAGGATGATGGAAGGATAAGCTCACAACAAAGGAAAGCAAATCAGGTAAGGCCTGTTTAGAAGAAAGAGCTGCGTGATTGTGAGAGAAGAGAAGAAAAAGGGAGGTTAGAAAACACAAGTGCATGTGATTCCCTCGCTGAGGAATCTTCTGTATTACTTCAGACAGAAAACACACATCAATGTGTGCTAAGAGACCAGATTCATTACTATAGAAGGTGGGTATTTTCAATGACAAGTTTAAGGTTTTATCACTTTAAATGATCAAAATATAAAATGACACATGCTGCACATGCTGGTCTAAGTCAGAAAAGGGGATTAGACTATTGTACTGTATATGTCTATGTATCTTAAAGGGGACATATTATGCAAATCTCACCTTTTGCATTCTTTTGTGCTGCCATGTGAGTCTCTACTGTCTCTATAAACACTCCAAACATGAAAAAATGACATCCATATGTTTTCTGTCAGTGTTTGGTTTTAGGAATTATGTACCTAAAACAAGCTGTTTCAAAAAGTTCCCGTTTGTGATGTCACAAACAGGGAAATTAGCACAGAACCAACTCTCACGTGCAAGAGAGAGCTGCTGCTGGAGGAGCAGTGGCTCTACTCTGTGCTCCTCCCAGATATCAGAGCTTCTCAACTTATGGGCTCTATGCACGCTCCAACCTCCGCATTCCACATAAGACAGCACTCCTATGTCCGGTTGTCATTAGTCGTCGGTGAAGCTGTGACATGACTGAGAGTTTGGAGTTCACCCGGTGCTTACTGGAGTTACCAAAAGTTACATTCAATGATGTAAGGCAAATTTTCTCTTTGTTTAGATGAAAAAAGACAAAAGTGGTTCTCTCGATTTTTTTTTAAAAAGCCTCTACCAATAACACGTCCGACCAAAAAGCCATAAGCAACTAACCTCCAGGAAGCACCGGGTGAACTCCAAACTCTCAGCCATGTCACAGCTTCGCTGACCACTATGGCAGTCGGACATAAGAGTGCGGTCTTATGTGGAATGCGGAAGTTGGAGTGTGCATAGAGCCCATAGCAGCCTGAGAAGGGGATGGGTGGGCGTGGCCAGCTCCAGTTTGTTTTATTAAAGTGACAGAGCCCTGAAACGGCTAATATGGAAGATACTGAAACTGTCAGAATTAAACTGCAAAAATCACTTCATATGAGAGATTTAGTGCTGAGAACTTCACTAAAATGTTTTATAGACCATCGAACTATTATAACTTAGGAAACATGTCATATGTCCCTTATATACATGTAGCAGAAAAATGAAAATATGTAAAAGAACAAAGACAGGAAAAGTATAAGTTAACTAAAATAATTACATGAAAACCTATATATTTTTTACCATTAAACACACATATTTCATGTATGAATCTGACATTTGAACAAATGAAAAACATCTTGAACATCGGTTGAAATTTCAGTGACTTTTGATTATTTTAATTGTGATGAGACCTCCTGCCTCCTCAAACAACAGGAGATGCAGCTGCTCCTTTTAAACTTTGAGGTAACAAAGCAAAAGCAACTGCAGTCATGTTAAAATCACACGCTGTGTTGGATAGAAGTGGATAGATATATTCACTAGATAATTCCATTTGCGTTGAGCTAAAATGGTAAACTTGTAAAGGATAGGAGACCATTTCCAGGGAGGTTGTGACTTTTAAAAGAACCATTACTTAAAAATGTGTGTGCATTGTTGGGGACATCATAATCACCCTTTGTAGGCTTGAATTAGACAGTTTTTAAATGTCTTTTAGAAAACTATGCTCTGATTAATGTGATCAGACAAGTTGTTTGAGCCACAGTAACAGAACATGTTTGTTGCAAATTAAAGTCAACATCACAGCCGTGAAGCATGGTGGTGTAAATGTAAAAGTTTAAATTGATTTTCTGCTGCATGTTTTAATGAGCTTGTCAAGAAATGTTTGAAGATGAGCTAGTCGTTAATCTAGAAGTAGAAGTTACATCAGAAGTGGACCTTTCAGCAGAGCTCTGATCATCAGGATATTTGTAGATCTGCAAAAGGATGATTCAAAACAAAACAAAAAATAACAGCTTTAGGATATAAAAATGTAAAAACCCCAAACTAATCATGAACTATCTACAAATGCGTAAGTACTCGTATAAGAACTTAAAGGGATACTATGCAGTTGTGGCTTGCTTTTAGCACCCCCTAGTGTCTGTTAGTAAAAGCAAAAGTGAAACTTATCTTCTCGCTGTGCGTTCGTCTTTTTAACATCTTAATCTAACTGCTGCAATGTCTCCTCTGCCTTCATTAGTGTCTACAGGAGCGGTTCATCACTAAATCAAACAAATCAGCTGTGTTCATGATCTAAAACATGCAGGAGACATGCTGGAAGCAGACTGCAGCACCAGGCATGTCAGCTCCACTTTACTAAGTCTGCCACTCTGAAGTTGCAAGTGTGGTATTCTGCCCACAGAGGGTGGTGGGGGTCTGAGTGACATTTCATTAACCCTGTAAAGGGTCATTTTAGCACATTCTGGCTCAAGAAAATGATTTGAAAATATGAAAAAGTTGCATATGGCTTTAAAAAATCCTCAGCAAATGTTGATTGGAAATGCAGTCATAGAAATTACATTTTGAAAATAAAGTTAGATGTCGCATCACAAAAAATCAGGAGACATGCTGGAAGCAGACTGCAGCACCAGGCATGTTAGCTCCACTTTACTAAGTCTGCCACTCTGAAGTTGCAAGTGCGGTATTCTGGCCACAGAGGGTGGTGGGGGTCTGAGTGACATTTCATTAACCCTGTAAAGGGTCATTTTAGCACATACTGGCTCAAGAAAATGATTTGAAAATATGAAAAGGTTGCATATGGCTTTAAAAAATCCTCAGCAAATGTTGATTGGAAATGCAGTCATAGAAATTACATTTTGAAAATAAAGTTAGATGTCGCCTCACAATAAATCTTAAGCATCTAAGGTGATTGGATGTTTGCATCTTCAGATTCATCCTAACAGAAATATTCTGTTTACCCAACATAAGACACAGTACAGCGCCGGGTTGCCCTCTCAGATTTCAGTGCAAATGTTGCTTGGACCCTTACCAAAAAATCTGCTTATTATTGGCAATTAGACGAGGCCATAAAGAGGCCGAGTTTCCTTTCGGTTCAAAATCTCTGTAGTGTCTTTTTATTCTCCCTGTTTAACTCCCCTTCCTTCAGTGGCTCTCGAGGCAGCTGGGAGCCGCCCGGCAGGGGGATTCTGCTCACACTTGGCAGCTTAAAATTTTAATGAGACTTTCACTTCACACTTCATCCTCCTCTCCTTTATAGCCATGGAGATTCTGCTCGCTGATATTCTGACAGGCTTAAATGGGAAAACCTTGGAGATAAACAAATGGGCCAATGGATGCTCAGCCAACAAGCCCGTAAGAACCAGGCGTCCCGAGGAGAGCCGGTGGGACGCCTCTGTCTACGAAGCTCCTCTTGGAACATCTATACATGGAGCAACATCACTGAATGACACAATGCTGTTATACAACCAGATGGGTCAATTCACAGTAAACCTTAGACTTCAACCTAATCTCTTTAAATTACTCATCTCTAAAATTAGAAAAGCTCTCAAATCCATGAGGGTAAAAGCTTTTTTTAAGTGAGAGGTAAAATATTTAAAATGTTCTTGTACATCTCCTTTTCCCTCCAGTCCTACACAGCCTGTCCTCCTAAATAAGAAGGTTGGTGATGCACAAGTTGGACCTAACTGACCTCAGATCTGCACCAAAGTATAAAAACAAGAGATGTTGGATATCTTTTTATCCATTCTTATTGACCGTGAGCCTTTGCGTAAAAAATGCGACTGACTTCCGGTCCGCGTTTGTTTACATTGAGATGATGCGATCACTTCACGCTACTTTTCTTTTTATGGACTTTTAGAGACAGAAAGCATGTGTGAACACCAGCTGTCACAGCTCAAACGGGACACCGTTATACTCCTTCTGCCTACTGCACACTGAAAATAGGGCTTTGTTGTAAGAACATGAAATGATCATGTTCTAATAACATGTATTTATCATGTTGGCATTATATAATGAAGTTATAAAACCAAAATATAATTTTATTTCATGCAACCAATGTAGATGAATCAATTATGTCAATCTAACAGACTTTTTCTTTCAGTGCACCAGAGGGATGGCGGGACGGTCTTAAAATCTGGCCCAAGCTAACATACAGTAGCATTTTAGCTACTTTCTGAACTCAGTCGCGTCTCACAGCGAGGCAATAAACAATCTTAAAAGCTCTGAGGCTTATCAGTACCTACAGAGTAATAAGGTTGGTTGTGTTTTGTTGAAAAAGGGGGGAATAAATAAAGTTTATCGTGGTTTTCAAGTTAAGATTTTTCATCCTTCTGGGTTCCTCATCTCTGGGGAGGTGGTGAAAACTGCACCGACGCTCGCAGCCCCTCTCTGATACTCCAAGGTGCATGCTCTGAACGTCGCTCTTGTAGCCACAAATTTTATTTTCTCTGGTTGTTTGTACAACTGCAAACAGCGCAACATCTTCCCAAACTGTATGAGTGCATTCTTTGGGGGTTAATATTTTTTTAAATCCTCTTCAAATGTTGATGATGATGCTACTAGCAACAAAACCTCACCACGCAAACCAATGGGTATGTGTTATTTCCAGTATCTCACCAGATGCTGCTCGCATCATCGTTTCTCCATGAGCCTGGCCAAAAATAAGCTGGATATTACATCATTTTGTTACCTGGCTTCATTAAGGAATGAAGTTTATACCAGAAAGTATGCCAGTCAGTAAATCTTACAACTAACTAGACAATCAGTCATTTAGACAGAGAGCCAACTAACCAACTGGTCATTCACCTAAGGTCTTTCAAGCCTGTGATTCGACCGAGCGAGCCCAGAGGAGAGGAAGGGGGAGCGAGTATTGAACAAAGTGGGTAGAAAAGGGAAAAGAGGAGCATAAAATCTATAAGCTGCAGTCGAAAGGTCCAGTGCCTGTCTTTGAGTATCTTTTGCTGTCTCCAGATGTCTTTATTAGCTGGAGATCTCACTGAAGCAAGAAGCACTAACAGTAAAATTAAAAACTCTAACGAATCGTGTGATAATAATATCTGATTTAAAACAATACGTTTGTCGTCCGACACCCAACTCTCCCCCCCTCTCTCTCCCCAATCTCCCTCTCTCTCTAACCCTAGCCCACCCTCTAATCCCACCGTATCACCAGTCACTGCTGGTATTGACAGACCTGCATCAATTTCATGGGACTTCTTATCACGTTTGACACACAACCTTTCTAAACTGTCAGAACAGAGTAATATTATGGCCTTTTATGTGGATCAATCGGCTGATTCGGGGCGCAGAGGGCAGGAAATAGGCGGAGCTTACGAAAGGTCAACAGTAACACTCAATCATTTGAAGATTCCTAATGAAGGATGAAGATTGCTAATGAATGCATGGCTAGAGGCAAAGTAGGGAGGAGGGGGCTTTAAAAACAAGGTCATATTCTGAAAAGTAAAACATATTTAATTTAAACTTTTTTCTGCTTTGCCGATTATTTTATTTTAGCTTGCAGAAGTAGCCCTGAGATTGCAGATATGGTGGAATGAAAGTGTTTGCTTTCTACCTGAGGAGCTATTCATCCAATAAACAGAATCCTCTTTCTGTAAACTTTGATGCTTTTGTATGTGAGAGACAAAAGTAAAGCATCCTCTACAATAATAACAACGTGTGACAGTGCTGCAGCGGCGTCCACCAAAGGAAATGATTTAAAGCAGCTCACAAGGTATTAATGCTAACAGCTACTGTCACTACTAATAAACATACCAGAAATAATACCCAATAGCATTTCTAACGTTTTTTATTTGACTTTTTAAGGCTTTGTCTCAAAAAATGTATTGATGCATAATTATCACACAAATATCTCAAAGTCTTCTGGGTATTTTCAGTAAGCAAAAACACTCTTCATCTAACTGTTTTTCTTCTCATCTCTCATTCCATCAGGGGGCCTCTTCGAGCTTGGTGGTCAAGTTTGCCGACACAGATAAGGAGCGCACCATCAGACGCATGCAGCAGATGGTGGGGCAGTTTGGCATCTTTAATCCAGCCATCGCCCTCCCCTTCAGCACCTACAGCTCTTACGCACATGCGGTGAGTTGGCGAAGGCATACGAGACGTACGGAGGCAGAGTTTTACTGGACATGTTTATTGTATGCATTAAGAAGCTGCTATAAAAGTTAGCAGATGTTGACACTGTCCCTTTCAGACAATAAAATCATTGGGATCTATGAGCAATAATGGCTGTATTATAGTGTGATACAGCAGGTTTTTACAGCATCATTGTGTTTCACAGCGTGATGGTTCCCTCAGAGCTTGATTGTTTTGCTTCATTCGTACCAGAGCATGTTAAACCACAGAAATTACAGCAGGAGAAGCTTGCTTCATGCTGTTTGACCAGAACAGCAACAAAACCTTTGAATCAGGGGAGAAATTGACTTTAGTGCTCATGTTTTTTTGGTGTTCGTTTTTTTCAACCTATTTTTATACGTGCTCTTGAAAACTTCACACCATTACCAATGCTGGAAATGAGCACAAATTACAGCATGAGTCATGCACCTGTTCATTGATATTTACTGATTTAAAGCTGGAAGTTACATTAAGTTGAGATAGAAAAAAACAAAAACAATTTAACCTTCTTTACTTTTTTGTTTTTAGTTTGAGCGTTTTTTTTTGTTTTTTTTTTAAGGAAGACAAAGAGAAGCAAGGGTTTGCATTTGATTCTCTCATTGGTGCAAACTTTAATAACCTTGCATCATTTCATTCTTGCAACCCTTTCAATGCAGAAAAATAAAAAAAGAAGGTTCAGTTGTTTTCTTTAGAGACTCTAAAATTCCATTTATGCTTAATGTTAAATATGCACTATATAGAGATGGAGTCTTCTATCCATCCTCTGCATTCATTTCCTGCTTATTTCAGTATGTTGTCAAAGAGCTTGTGGATATGCATCCAAAACATAACCAACGGAACAGTCTTAAAGTAACAATAGATCGTTTTTTTACTTTAAGCTAGAGCTTTAATTCATCTCAGTGATCGTTGGGTTAGAAACTTGACCAGTTTCATATTTGACACCACTCTGCAGCCCTATGCTGACCAAAAACTGCGCTAGTTTTGTGGAGCAAGTAGGTGTTCTAGGGGGCACTCTTATACCTACTTTACGGCTGTTAGCTATAATGCTAGTGGTTAGCATTTTCAGTTCACCGATCATCAATAAAAAGCACACGAAGAAAAAGAAGCTCTCTGTCGGCATCATGGCGGAACCTGGAAGTAAAAGTAAGAGAGTAATGACTTTGGAGGCAAAACAAATCGCTAAAATCAGAGTAAACATCGGCGCGACCTACACGGGAGCTAAAGGAGGCTACAAAATCATGGACTGATAGTGACCTGGCTTTGTTGCTACTGGATTTGTAAGTAATAATATTTTTTGTCCAACAGTGTGGATCTTTTTACTTCGTGGCTTATTTTAGTATTAGTTGGCTCATGTTAGTGTTAGCTCGTTGTTAGCGCTAGCTGCAGCAGGCTGCAGCAGGGTTGTTGTAATTCCACTTTCAACCAGTAGGGCGGAGGAGCAGGAAACTGCTTTGTGTTACTTTAAGAGAAATCATGGGGTTAGTGTTGCGCAGTTTATCTTACATGCTATCAGCAAAAGGAACCAAAAAGACAGAAATCAGAGAACCTTATCTATGATGTTACCTTCCATGGGAATAGTCAGAGAACTCCTTAAGTGCAGCTGGGAGAAGAGTTCATGTGAATTGTGTGTGAGGTCAAATGCAGAGAAGGAGAAGTGTGGGCTAGTGCAGAAAGTGAACTCTGAACTTTTCACGCCTTGTTAGTGGATATAGTTCATGCTAACGTAAAGCGAGCATGAGGAGATGTGGCACTGATGTTTGACAACATTTATATGAACATATAAAACCAGTCAGAAAGCTGATGCAGCGACTCATAGAGATGTACAGGCAGATGTGTCCGAATGTTTGATTGTACCCAAAATAAACCAAAGTTTTCCCCAAAAGAAAGATGTGGAACATGAATATCATGTTTATAAAAAGTCATTTAAAGTCTGCGTGACTCCAAATGTTGAACTCATAATAATACAATGGAACACAGTAATGTTATTCAAAGTTATTCACAGTGTACTACAAATGGCAAATTTGAAATACTTGAAAATTCTTGAAAATATTTTTTAAAAGTCATAAATATTAATGCAAATATACAGATGTCATCTAGGACACGTTAATCTTGAATGTTTAATTAAAAACAAGAAAAGTCCATTTGTTTTCAATTAAACCTTCAGAGAAATCTACATTAGTCACAGTTTCTATCTAAAATCAACATGTAGGCAATTTCATACAGGATATGTGTCTAAGGGAGACTTTTGTATTCACTTTCTTTCCTTACAGGGGTGATATTAAAATTATTTTGTCAAACTGTGATCACCCCCCAAGCAGCTTTCCTCCTCTTTATCAGCGCTGCCGTTCCATGACAGCCAGCCCTTCGATACTCTCAGCATGCAGACACATGCACATTTAGTAAGCTTGTACCCTCCAGCCCCTTCATCAGCCCACCCAGCCCCTCAGGGCATGGCACCGAACGCATGCTGCAGACCCTCAGCACTTTGATGAGTTCAGACAGCCTATGCAGCCCTCTCTGTACCCCCACCCCAGCCTGTGAGATGCTTCAGGGGTCACATTTGACTCAGAATTCCCCACAAGCAACTTATCTGTACATAAACTTTTCTTCTTACCCACTGAGGAGAGGCACACACACACACACACACACACACGCTACCATACACCTGCCTACATGAAGGCAACTAAAATGACTTTAGGAAAAGGCTTTACATTCAGCGCCGAGATAAAAAACCTTGGCTTCTGTCACAGCATGCTGCATAAATACACATAATGTACATCTGCAGAGAATACATTTGCAGAAAAGTAGAAAGACACATTCTTCAATTTCTTTCCCTTTTCGATGTAAAAGTTCTACCTTTCTGCAGTTTTTAAATGTCAGTATTAATTGTTGATGTTAGCCAGGTCTTGGGGGCTTATCCATTTCCTTCATTTTCATATCACAGCCATGGGACCCACTGTGAAATGTGCAAATTGACCATCCCAGAGTAATTGCGAGGCCATCTCTTGTGCACTCTCCAGTAAAACTCCCACCTTCATTACCATTCATGAAATGCAGCTCTTTCCCCGGGAAATGTGGAGAAATGCAAATGTTTAAGGGGCGGTGGAAGCCACGGCGGTCTGCGGGGAGACCATTGTGCTCCACTCTGGTTGGCCATGACTTTTATTTACTGTGGCAGAGACCCGTGTCGGCTCATAGAGACACACACAAGAGCATACACACTTTGGCACGTTAGGCAGCGAGTGCTCTTTTTTTTTTCCCTCCCTCCCCCCTTTGCTCTCTCACATGAGCATATAATATGACAAAGAGCAGAATGACGCTAGGAAATTGAGTTCTGCGTAAAAGAAACAAGGGCAGGAGGAATACTTCAACATTAGACTGAATCACTTGCTATTAGATCTAAAAGAGGAATTGCACGCATGTGGTTCCTAGACACAAAGATTATGAAGCAAGAGTGATTTTAGCGAAGGTGAAACTCTCCTTGTTGGGATTATGAATCACAGAAACTCCCTGAATGTAATGAAGTCATCAAAACACAGAAAGTTGCTGCAGAAACTCTGAGGCAAGGCAACCTTGGAGATAAACTCACCCAGCTTTTGATAAAGCACAAGAGCCAACAATGGATTATCAGTGAAGTCTGTGTTATCATATCTCACTCAAAATGTATTTAATGAATCCAAATGCAGGTTTGATATTCATGTAGAATGTGGAACAAGGTCTACTTGTCTTCAGCTTGAGTGTTCATCTTGTGCATTTGTTTGTATTTACACAAAACTCTGTGGTGATGTTTGCATGCTGTGCATTCTCCATCCCCCTTGTAGCCAGCAGGAGTGTGCAGAAATGACACCATGAAGGTTTTTTTTTTGCTGCAAGATAAACTACGCATATTCCTGCAAAACGAAAAGAGAAGAAAAAAAACCCTGCAGTGACAGAAAAAAGGACTTTATCTCCAAAGACACACAACATGTTCGCCTACTCCTCATATACACCGGCCAAGAGAAGACGAGGTGGGCAAGTATGGGATACAGACGTGAGGAGAGGTGGTATATATAGCCATACCCAGTGAATACAGTAAATGGTAAATTCAAAGAGCTACCTCTCCACTACAGCAGTGGATAGGATTATAGAGTTGAGCTGACAGCCAGTAAATTGGATTTTAGTCAAACCAAGAGAGGGAGGGGGCTCCGAACACAAATTGGAGGGGTACAACACTGACGACATATGCCAAAAATGAGAAATGTGCCATTTTTTTTTACGACAGACACAGACACTGGCATGCACTGACAGGAGACATCCTATTTGCAAAAAAAAAAAAGGTGATTTCATAAAACACAAGCGGGGGAAAGAAAAAGATCCTGTGTTTCAGTCCAGTGTTGAATGGTAATAGCTCTCGCATGAATCGCTGAATGCAAGTAATAAAACCGGCTTTTACCTTTTTGTGTCCTCCCTTCAAAACATCTTATTTGTACACAATCAGATTCTGCTCAAGTCACTTTATCTTCCTGAAAATGGGTGCCAACCATGTTGGCGCCGCTTGGTCTCTTCATTTAAAGTCACTGAAAAAGGGATGAAAAGTAAGACCTATCAGATTTGAAAGACACCATGACTCCCTCACAGGTGCATCAGGGCTGAGTGTGTGATAGATAAACAAGAGGAGAGAGAATGGTTTAACTTGGTGCTAATAGTGACAGCGCGTGGGCGGATGAGAGGGAGGATGATGGCTGTAGACTCGCATTAGGAAACATCTCCCCCTGTCGGAAGAATCCACATTCAAACTGAGCTGTGTGTCACACGGCGCGTGAGGAAAAGGATGGCAACAACTTATGGCATCATTTGGCTGTACTGTAAGCTGCCCACACACACACACACACACACATGCCGGTGTGTGTGTGTGTGTGTGTGTGTGTGACCTGATTTTGCAGCATTATACTTGTGAGGGCTAGTTTTTGACTTCCCCAGCATGTGCACACATTATAAAGTTAAAATCAGTTTGGAACCGGCGCCTGTTAACATGGGGGGATAACAAATGTGACCCCGGAGCATTCAGTCTCTTAGTTGACCCATTTCTCCTTCTCCTTCTTGTTTTTTCAACCTGTTTTACCCTTTCTGCCTCACCCCCTTATTGTTTCTCCCCCTCTTTCCCCCCTCTGTCATTGGCTGGTTGGGCTGTAAGGGGTCACATGTGACAGTGCTAAGAGTCAGCAAGTCACAGAGCAGCACTACAGAGATAATTGCCATGTGATAAAGAGGTGATTGCCTGCTAGCACCAGGGGAGAGTAATGCCATCAGGTTGCAATAAAAAAGCAGATGTCTGACACTAAATGAATGCTACTGGAGCCCGGGCAACTTTCTTTGCTCCCTTTCATCTCGTGCACTTGCCTTTTGTCTCCTTGTCTCTTTCTGACTCTTTTCCCCATCTTCCAAGAATGAAGAAAAGGCAGCAAGAAAAGCTTGTGTCTGTGATGATGAAGACTCAGTTTTGCTCATTCTCCACCAGAGACGTACGCAATCTGCTGGGTAGTGCATAAATAAAGGAAGGGGAATGGCTTTTGAATATAATGCCTTTGAATTTCTGAAATAGAAGAAATAAGCATATGAAAAGTAAAATACAGCGACTTTGTTTCCCTCCATCAACACTAGCTCTGTGCTCTCTCTGCTTTCTGCTCCTTAGTTTATTTAATTTTTTTTTGTTGAAGTCAGATTGCATTAACTAGTGCGTTCCAACATAATTACATGCTTGAGTTTCCAATTTGCTGGATTTTAATTTGGAAGAAAGCATCAATTAATGCAAGTTTTTATCCATGACAATCTGACAGATGGCATTATGGACCGCATTATCAAAGAAGTGATTTGAGAAAATTGATGGGATTCTGGAAATGTTAGTATTTATTCCCGTTTTCAGTTTTCCTCCATCCGTGCCTGTGGTGTGTGTGAGGTAACAAGACCAGCAGTGGAATGAATGAGAGCTTGCGCACTAAAACATGTTGGGTTCAAAACAACCTGATTTAGACGATTATAACCCAGTGATGGTTTAAAGTTGGTCCAAAGCAACCCTGAGTTTGTTTTTGCACAACAGGGGAAATGACTAGGGATGTTTTTTTTCTCCTGATCCGATTCTGAGTCATTAGATTTTGAGTATCTGCTGATACTGAGTCTCGATCCAATACTTTCCGGACTGCATTAAAATAAGAAGGAAAAAAAGAAAACACATCCAAGTTATGTAAAAAACTCAAAATTTTCAATTGAAGGTGAGGTTCTCTAAGAAACATATAACACTTGTTCTTTCTAAAATTAGATCGTCACATGCATGCAAAATGTGAAAATAGTCTTCAACCTCTGTTTCCTGCATTAGCCGCTGAAAGAAAATAGCCGGGGAAACGCCTGGGTCAGAAAAAGTCACACAGATTTACGTCACATTGTAAACTTGCATTAATGGACTCACCTGTCTTGGCTCACGACTGTTCAAGGCTGCTATTGGTTTAGTGTCCAGAAGAGAGCAGAGCACGTCTCGGCTAGTAGAAGCTAAACGTTAGCATTAGCAACTCCACAACACAGAGGAACAGGTTCAGGCTTTTGATTTTGTGGAGATAAAACATCAACGTTGCATCTTTTACCCAAGAAAGAAGAGCGAACAGAGACAGCAGAAGAGTTGCGTTGCTGTTAGCCAATCAGAGACAATACATTTGCATAACATGAATATTAATGAGTAAAGCTCCATATTCTGTCGTTTTTTGCCTCCATTCCTCAAACTAACTTCTACTTCCTGAAACAGGATCGCCAAAGCTTTTTTGTTTGTTTGTTTTTACCACAGAAAACAACTCATGAGGCATTTATTCATACTACAGACCACAGCAGATTTACTAAAATAAGGAGTATATGGCCTTTTTAATGTACATGAACAAAAATATTTGCTCATAATCCCAACTTGTCAAGAAAATGTTTAAATACCCAAAATTTAGTCCAACGTACCGGACCACTCACCCACCAGAATCCACCCAATGTTGGAGTTAGAAAAATAAAACAGGTTTTAGTTTTAAGAATCTGCCCAAGTTCTCAGAGAAAGGACAAAAACATGGTGTGTTATGACAGCGTGTTTATTCTGGAGTACCATCCCAGAGTCTCCATCCTTTAGTCTCTCCCTGCTCTCATCCTAACAGGGTAGCAGTCACAGCAAAGCCAAGGAGCCCCAGAACCCTTCAGACCTCCTTGCTTGTTTCTTTGCCACTTCTTTTGTTACATTTCTTGTTCTACTTCTGTCTGCTTCAGCTCTTCCAACTTAAAGGCCCGATTCCTCTTTTTTGGAAAAGAATGGATGATTCACATTTGTCAAGTTGATAAAATTATGCAAATAACAAAAAGGCGTTAACAGATAGCGGCTGGGAGGCTTGTGGCTAATGGATGAGGCGCCTGCGCCGGGCATCCTGCAGCAGGACAGCCACTTTCAGGTTACCTGACAGGGGCACTCAGGGAAAATAATTGGCTTTTTCCGTTGCCGGGTCCACATGCAAATACAAGCAGAGCAGCATTCCTGTACCGCCACTGTTTCACATTCTTGTTGTTAGCCTCGATGCAAGTGGCAGAGCAGTTTGATTCCTGCCTGTGTGAGTCAGTCTGTGGGCCATGGCCATCAGCCTGCAGCTCCCCTGACACATACAAGCCATGCAGTATTAAACAGATGCAGAAATAGGGGGGAAGAGGTTGGTGCTGCTGTGTTTGTATTCCTATACCACACAGGTTTGCATGCCTGATGGGCAGCTACACAGCCTGCAAAAGATTATTGATTCCCTAGATAAACCCCACTGGTTCACAAGCTGCAAAAGCCATTGTACGATGATGGATTTTTTTTTCTGAATCAGGCATTCTGAGTGTGTTTTTGCACCAAGAGAATTTAAACAGAGTGCGAAAGCTTGAATAGTCTCGATCACTCTATGTGGCGTGTGTGTGTGTGTGTGTGTGTGTGGATGGGGGTGTAGTTCAAGGCAATGGTGCATGTGAGCATGTCCTATGCATATGAATAAACACTCCATGGGCATTTGATGGAAAATAGTTTTGGCTCCTCCGTCTCACGTCATGCTAAACAAGAATTCAGCATGAATGAAAATCTATTGATTTTATCTCTTAGTGGGATTGTCCATCAGGAGGAAAAAGACATTTACTGACTACACATGCTGTGTTACTAACTTGAATCTGGGTTGCTAGCTTGGGTGGTCAAAAGTAGCATGCTAAAAAGTCAAAGCCACGTGTGACCTACTTTTTATGTAAATTAGAAAGTGAGAGAAAAACTTCTGATCTGAGAAAACCTTCCTTAACACGTCATAAGGGGGAGCCCTTCCTCTTCAAACCTGCATGTCTCCAGTGTCTGAGGCCTTCTGGGGAAACCAACCAATCAGCAAGCAGCTCATTATCATATTCATGTATTGGCTGAGTGGGAGGGGCAAACAGCTCTTTTCACAGCAAGGCTGGTTTAGGGGGTTTAGAATGGCCTGTATCAGGGCTCCTGGGACAGATGAAAGCCAGAAGAACATTTCTGATGCTTTTTAGAGGCTCAAAGCTGTTTTAGATTGTTGATTAACTGCATTTTAGCTCCACTTTAATTTAAAACCATTTTAATGACTCATTCTGTGAAGTCTGTGGCTTTTTAACAGCAAGCACTCTTTCTGTTCAGCAATGTTCCAACCCAAATATTTTCTGGAAGAAAAAAAAAAGAGCCCAGCGAGTGTCCATCTAAATTATAAAACTAAGTGAATTTTAAGCTCTGGATGAATGTCAAACTGCAAGCAATAATCATCACAAATGGATGAGAGGAATGAAGAATGAGCAGAGGGGAAAGCTGATGAGAGTGGGAGGCGACTGTGGCATTTCTCTACAGCCAAACAAAGTATTGTGAAGTTTGACAATAATAAGGAAAAAGGCATTGTAACTCTGCAAACTTTGCCTGTCCCCTGAGCACAGAGATAATGTGCACATGTCAATGCCTTGATTTGTATGAGCCCAACAGACAGCTATTAAATTGTTTCTGCAGCTGGTGACAGGCTTCCTGCTGGGAGGAAAGGCAGATTCACTAAACATAGGTTGACAGGCTTCTTTTTTCTTCTCTTTCTTTTATTCCGCTCTACTTTCTCTGTACTTCCATGCACTATCCATCCATCAACCTCAACATCCATCCCTCCCTCCGCTCTGCCCTCACTACGTTTCATTCGTTCCCCCCGTCCTCCGTCTTTTCCTGACTCTTTTGCAACTTACTCTATTTTTCATCACCATCTGTCCTCCCCTCACCTCCCTGTCCCCCCCTTTGCCATCCCCCTCTTGCAAACCCCTTCCAACCGCCCTCTCCTCCACCCATCTCTCCGTGTCCATCTTCTTTAGCTCATGCAGCAGCAGGCAGCCATCATGGCAGCAACCCACGGAGGTTATCTCACGCCAAGCGTGGCCTTTCCCGCCACACAGATCCACCAGATGGGGGCGCTCAACATCAACAGCCTTCCGCCCACCCCCATGACCCCGATGTCGGGTGAGTTTCATCAAACCCTGGGTGAGCACTCAGTTTCATTCCCTCTCCTTCTATGTGTTTGTGTTTGTGCTGTAGCTTCTGCTCGTGTAAAGTCTTTTTGTGCGTGTGTGTGTGTGTGTGTGTGTGTGTGTGTGTGTGTGTGTGTGTGTGTGTGTGAGAGTGAGAGAAATAATACTGAAAGAAGGGAAAAAAGTTTCAGCAAGGCCAAAAGAAGGAGTTCTGTTTACTGGTAATCCAAAATTATTCCTCTGGAGAGAAAAGAGAAAGGAAGATGAGATTTGCATGTTTATGTTGTTTGTGAATGCTGAAAAGATGTGGGGTTACTGTAGCAGCAGAAGAGTAAGGAATATCAATTACTAAGTTTACAGATAAGGCATTAATTTCCCCGTAGTATTTTGACCTTGTACTTTGAAGCACTCGCGCATGGTCTGCATGCAGCCAGTTTGTTTTCCATAACAAACAGGCCCCGTGCAGATACATTACAGAGAAAAGGAAAGGACTTTGAAATACCTACCCACTGCATACGATTTGCTTATTCAGCAGAGTTTCAATTCCTTTAGAAGGGAGAAACTTCTGGATTTTTCACTCAACAAAAGCATGAGCCTAAATAAATTATACAGCATCTAAGTCTTTGTTGTGCTTCTACTCTCATACTTTGTCATCTCAGCAGCGTTCCAGTTTTAAGGTGATGTCTTCTGGTAACTTTAGGCTCATTCATGTGAGAGTCACAGCCTCCGCGAGAACAAAAAACAAGGGTTTTAAATATTCTTTAAACTTGTCAAATGATCCCAGCGTCTCCAAACTTGCTGCACGTTGTGAAGTGATTGTGAATATGTAGTTTTAGGAAGGCAAAATGTTCTCAATCTTTTCACAACTTTAGTTATTTCACATTTTTAACCTTTCATTGAGTGGAAATGCATTACTGAGAAAAATAAAAACAAATCTGGTGTGGATGCAGACCCTAGGACTCACTTCAGTCCAACGCTTCACCAACAGCATGTATGTAAAAAGGGGGATAATAGTGGACCCACACTTTCCAGGCATGCACAATATCATCTTCACCATCCAGCGATATATCTAGAGAGGAGACCCATTTGTCAAATATTCACATTGATGTTTTTGGTGCAAAGCGTGCACTTTTGGGCGGGCATAATCAATCTGAGACAGTGATTAAAAGCAGAACTCAGTCTTGCTGAGGAGCTCTTATTTTGACAGGTAAAGCAATGACAGTTGTGCAATTCAGACCTTTGTACTCAGCACGCGTACCTGTACTCTACCACACAATAGGGCTGATTGAAGATAGTGCAACTGTACTATAAGGAGCTCAGGCATTGTGTGTGTGTGTGTGTGTGTGTGTGCGTGCGTGTGTGTGTGTGTGTGTGTGTGTGAAGGGCTTTGTCCTGCATTCAGCTTACATTGTTTGTGCAGCTTGTATTGTGGTCTATTGAAAATAAAATCAGTGCCTCTCTCCAGAAGAAACACATCTGATTTTGCTTTTGTTATTAAAGTTAAAGTTAAACTAACTTTTTTAGTTTCATGTGACAAACCAGTCCTAAGCATGTGGTGTGTGAATTATGTCCTTTATGGGTTGCCTAAGTCTCCTCCCTATATGATAAGGCTATAAGAGCTATTCTCTAATCCACTTTGCCTAACGCCTTGAATCGCACACGTTTTACTTCAATTTAAATGAAAAGTAACCATGTGTGTTTCAACCATGCCTGTAACATCCTTTGAGATTTATCAGCTTGTAAAAATGTATAATTACTATCACTACAAATGAGACGTCAGCACGTCGCATGTATGACGTCACTACAGAATCTCCTCTGCCCTAGCATAGCTGCTACGTACCTCATGGCAAAATTTATGGTGGTTCTTTCCTCCTGAAAGGAGGATTCAAAGCTCGCTGAACTTAAAGCTATTTTTCCTCTGCTCTTCTCTGTGTCTGGTTTGATGACGTCAATTTGGTGAGACGCATTTGTAGTCCTGTACATCTTCACACAAAACCTAAAATAACTTTTGACCCCGTTAAAAAATAAGTGCTTTCTTGGCATCAGGATGTATCTTTAAAAATCACGGACCTCATATGTGAAATCCATGGCACATAACAAATGGGATTAGAAAATAGCTTTTATGGCCCTGTTGACTTGCATTCAATTTTTTGTTCTTCCGGGAACCCATGGTCCGGAAGTAAATGGGCGTGACTTAGGCTCCCTATAATTTCCTGTCGGTATTTTATTTATTTATTCATGGTTGATGAATTAATTATCATGAGGGAAATGACTGTTTAAAGTTCCTACAGGCTGTGAGGAATATTACATTTCTTATTTCTCTTTTCTACATTCATTTATTTGGCAGCGGCTGCAGCAACGGCAGCCCGGCTTGCTGATTTTTGGTTTACACAGTTAGTTCCTCTCTCCCTTTTTCACACTTGCGACGATGACATATTTAGAGTTCATTGAAGGAATACATAACGTTACTGGCAAAGTTGTCTGCATAAGTAGGCCAAGAGATTCTGACACTACTGAGAGACTGTAGGATGACTGCCACAATTCAGCGGAATAATTCATCCTAACATCCAAATCTTATTTTGGAGTGCTTTGACAGAAGCCTGATTTATGCATTAAGTTGTCTCATTAATTAAATCAGTTTGAAATGACTTTATGTTTGATATGTGTTCAAACGTGTAAAAGGAAGAGAGGTAATAATGATCTTTTTTATCCAAAATAAGAGTTTTCCCAGCAGATAGCTAAACAAAAGCTTGTCTTTACTGCATTGAAACAAAGCTCTGAGAGTTTCACAAAAACCTTTCAGATCCTGTGATAAAAGTGGGATCTTTTTCTTTTATTAAAATGATCAGGTTAACCTTTGTTACAGCAAAAAACCTTGTCTGACAGCAGGTTGAACTACAAAGAGGCTCAGAGGTTAAGGGTGCTACTCCAAGAACAATGACACATCCACTTGATCAACAGATGCAAAGCATTTAGGCTTGATGGTGCAGAAGCCGTTTGCCAGATGGCTCAGCTGATTAGAGTATGTATCCTTACAATGATGCATGATGATGCTTTTTGAAAATAATGTTCACCAGGTGCCGCTCCCTGAGCACTGCAGAAGAATTAAAAGTTAGACAAAAGAAGAGAGAGAGAAGGAGGAAAAGCTGAAGACACCGGATGAGGGAGAGGAGAGGAGGGGGGATAAAGAAGGGAAAGGGAGGAGATGCAGAGAGAAATGAAGAGAGATGCGTATCCCGCTGGGTGGATGTGGTGAGGAACACGCAGTGTCAAGGATGCTTTGTTTGGATGAGAGAAGAGTGTAATCAAAGTCACTCTAATGTTCTGTTGAACGCCGCTGTTCTACAGTGAAGATGTACACGCACAAGTGCATTTAACACAAAATGTAGCGCACAGCCAGGGACGGCCCACTTACAGTCATGCTGGATGTGCCACAACATCCCTGCTGGATTCAAACATGGTTACACCACTGATGCAGAACACTTCCATGGTGACAAACACCAGGAAACTAATGAGCTGTTTGACACGGTGATCTTTCTTAATACTACCTGTCCTCCATGGTTGTCGGCCGTGTGGTGCAGACCCACATTTTTATTTTCAAAGGATTACGTCTAAAACAAGCAGATGCTGAGGGTGAATAAGGCTGAGTGTTTATTTACAGCTACGTTTTTAACTAAAAGGCTTGGGACTTGAAATCCCAGTCCTGCAGAGCGACATCACTTCAGAGCCAAATGAAGCGGCAGGAATGATTAACACCTGTAAGAACTAGTGGTGTGACTTTCAGCTGAAGTTTCATGTTCAACAACTGATCCTGGAGCAGTAGTTTCAGTTTGGGTAGGGTTAAACTGTCAGCTAATACCACTATGATTTCTTAAAGGTGCAACAAGTAAGAATTTTACAGTGAAATAATCACAAAGCAGTCTAATGTTTCAAGGAAGGTTACACTGAAACAGGTTTCCTTCTCAGCTGGCTGGCTGGTTGCCAGGTTTTCTCCTTTTAAAAGGGCCGCAAAAGGACTTCCTAGTTCCAGAGCTAATCATGTGAGCCCACATAGTTGCCAAATCTGTGCCGATTTCTAATACGACAAAGAGCAGCAGTGTTGTTGACAAGTCAGTTAGTAAAAGGAGCAGCCCAGAAGTTAATGTCTTGTAACCCTAAAGCCTAATTTAGACTTCTCCATCTGCATCAGCACAAGGGCTCTCCGACAGGCTCGTAGAGGCAAAAAGATATCTAGCGGCAGACACAAAGCAGATTGAAAAACGCCTCGTGGAAAAAGTCTGAAAATATGAAAGTTTATTCACCTGTGACTGAAGGAACACAAAAATACGAACCAAGCGTTTTATTCGTGGACGGAAATGACAAGAAATGTGGGTTTAGAGGTGCCGATCTCATGAAGAGGTGGAAGAGAATGAGGGACAAGTTCGTCCGTATTAAAAAGTCTCTAAAATACATTAAAACAATGTAAACACAGTAGTAAATACACTATCGTGGACCAGATACATGACTGTGGCAGGATACCCCAGAAAGGCGCTACATCCTCTGTTGTCCTGGCAGGGAATTGCTTTGCAACTCTCCCCAGATGATGGAGAAGTCTGAAGGGAAAACATCTCCGTCAATGCGCGTGTGCGACTCCACACTCGAGCTGATGGAGAAGTATAAATTAGGCTTAAAAAGCCACGGCATCTCTACGGCTAAAGGCTAACGTTGAGCTATCAATGCTAACAGTGAATCAGAAAAAAAAACAGTGGGCTGAAATCTCAAGCTCCTTTTTTCAATTACTAACAGCTAAATATTACAGTGAAATGTACTCATCTACTGTGTATAACTCAGCTTCGCTTCTCCTCTAGAGTCTGCTGGCTCTAATTCACAACTGGCAACCAGCATGAAACTTGAGAAGCGGATGGGCTGAGGGCAGACCTGTTTGTTTTGAAATGTGGACTGCAGTACACACATTTGACCACAAGACGTCATTCTTATTTCATGCACCTTTAAAGATGATTGTTTTGTCTTTTTTGACATGAACTCCTATGTGCATCCAGGGGTCAGGTCCAGCTGGATTTTTTAAATTAATCATTCAATGCAAATATGTTAACGTTGCATGAACTGTTATAAAATTTTAGAAGACTGGAGCTGTTTAAAGATAGTCTTATAATATGTCGGACTTGGCTGCACTTGAATTAGAAGTTAGCTAGTGGGTCCTGTTGGACCTTAACACTATTTCTCCAAACAGAAGCTAGTATTTCCAATAAGTAAGGCAGTAATTATTTATAACTTTCACCCAGAAACACACTTTTAAAAGGCCAAAAAGTCTCTTAATGTAAGAAATGTGCCTCATCACAGCTGCTTTCTAAAAACTAGTTCAGGTAAATGATAAGTACTGGAAATTTTAATTGAGGCTTGTATGCTGGAATCAGCAATTCCCAAAGGTGTAGAACAAGGATGGATCACACATCACTAATATTTCTTTTTATACAATTTACAACATAAAATTTTGGAATAAGTCACAGCTGTTTTGCCCTAAAATATATGTATTTCTTCTCTGAAGGACAGTGTTCAAAGTCATACAGTTTTTCTCGGCATGCCAACCGGTCTTTGAAAAAGCTGCTCTTCCAGTACCCAGCTTTATATTCACACCAGACAGACATTTTCTCCTTGACTGTAAATGCGTCACATTTTAAATCAGTTAGATGAAAGCATCTGTTTTGAGTGCTTATTACTTGCTCCAGCAAAGACAGTCCTTGTGCTGGTAATGACTGCACTCCCCAGTATAGGCATGGTGTTCCTCGATGATTTGAATGCATAATTAGCATAATAAATACTTCTGTCACATATGAAGACTCGTTTTGGGAGGCAATCGTTGCGGAGAGCAAATCAACGGTCCCCACTTCTCACAAGAACCTGCAATAACATTGATGTAATTTTGCCTTCGCAACATAAATAAATGCATGCGATATATACACATATACATACTGTTTAGGCAGCGCGGACTCCTTTTGTGCAATCATAACGGGGAAGGGATTGATAGTTAAGCTCTAGCTGTATGGAATATATAATCTGCTGTCCCGCAGTTTTGTATTCAACCGTGCCCAAGTGGGGAACAACGTGTCATTATTACAGGCCGATACTCGATGCACAAGCTGACAGCTGCATGTATATCTGCACTTTTTTTGTGTGGATTGTAAACAAGCTATGAATACAATTTTCCACTATGGCAGAACTATATGTCCACCGAGGTATAAAATGAAAATGTCTCATTCTGGAGTTCAGGACAGTAGGAAGTAATTCCTGGTTTTAGCTGAGGAAAGAAGTTTTCATGCTAGGCTCATGTTGGATTTTAGACCACAGTGTGACAGTGAGGATAAAGATGATGACTGGGCCACATAAAGGGCTTCTCTGTAATCATTGTTTTAATGCCCAAGGAGTTATGCTCTTTCTTTAAACCATGAAGCCATTCCATGTCTCACATTACAAATGACTCATCTATCGTAATAATATTCATGTGTTTTATCTTTCACTTAAGTCTACATATGGAACTGGAATGATTATTTTTAATGTGGAGGCAGATTTTTGAGCAGGAAAGTAAAGCAAATTCCCTCAATTAAGCTTATTGTCAATGATAGTGTGTGATAATACGTGATACTCAAGGTTGGAGAGTAAAGAGTTACATGGAATGCATTTACATATGTTATTGACAAAAAAATAGAACTGTGATGCATTACATTTCCCAAGAAATACATGGAATTTATTGAGTTGCTTATGAAAACATTCATGATTACAATTTATGTTAAAGGTGGCATATGGAACACCAAAGCGACATCTAGTGTGTGGAGGTTGTAGTTGCAACAATAGAACAAGGTTTCCAGCCATCGGGATGCCAGGTTAGCTGCCAATACGTGAAGTGAGCAGCCAGCACCATGTCCAGTGACGACCTAAACTCACTCTGGTTTTAGATCTTTTATGGTCGCTCCTCTTCTGAGAATAACGACATATTCTGGGCTCAGAAGCAGCTGCTTGACTTGCCGAGTCCGCCATTTTCCAGAATGCCAGCCTCGCTGTGCTACATTTGGAAACCCGCAATGGTGCCCTCTACTGGCTGGTAGATGTTAACATGAACCCAGTTTTGTGCCGTCAAAATAAATATTTGATTTTTAAAAAAAAATTAAAATATAGCTTTTAAAGGAAATACTGTACCTTCATTCTGCACACCTCTAAACGCCCCGTGGAGGTATTATTTTTTTAAATATAGCTTTTTATTAAATTGTTCCATATTCAGCCTTTAAATTATCATCTGTAATATAGGTAGAACTGTGAAAATTATTTAGTTGTTGTTTTGCATGTTGTTTTTGTGCATTCCTTAAAAACCACATAATTTAACACATATACACACAAAACACACACATCATGCACTGCTCTTTTAAAGCTGCAGGTGACGAATAGGTAAAGAATAGGACAGGTGCTTACTAATCTTTATATTTAGTGTTGTAGAATGCCAAATGTCAAATCTTTTGATTAAAACGTGAACTCAGAATGTCAAGTTTTATTTTTAAAGGACATTTAAAAATAAAAACAAGAAGCAGAACTCACCTAATCAATGGCTTCACAAGAAAAAATCCACTAAAACAGTAAATCTACTACTAATAAAAAATATTTCACATTAAAAAGAGAAGAAATCTGACCTTGGTTGTTTTATTATCAAACGGTTATTATTAAACTGATGAATTAAAATGATGTTAGTTTGTGTGTTTAATGGATTTTATTGGAGTTTTAAAGAAATAAACATTATAAAATGCTTTACAGCCACAATCACAATGTTAACATTCTGCCTAATCAGTGTTTACATCAGTTGTTTTAAAGCACTTAATTACCTCCAGTTACTGCTCCTATAAAACCTCCCCAGACCGGACTGAGCTGCTTCACGGCTGACCCCGTAGCTGCAGCAGCGTGTGAGGGAGGGACCCACACTGTGCTACCATACTACTGCTTCTCCTACCATCACTTCCACGGCTGCACATACGTGAGCTCCCACAACAGAGCTAAGCTTTGGAAAATGAATTTGCTTGATGATGGAGAGGATGCATTATCTGGTGGTACAGTAGAGTGCGTGTGGCCCGAGCAGACTAGCTGCCTCCAGCCCTCAAAGTAGGAGCGGCGGTCTCCTGGGTCCTCGTAGGAGAATGGGCTGAAGCTGCAGTCTAATTCATCACAGCTTTGGAGGAAACAAGCAATCGCAGAGACTTCTTAAAAAGAGGAAGAGAGAAGAAAAAAAAGAAAAGAAATGAAACCTGTGCAAAAGACACAACAGCTCTCACTGGACTGGGGCAATTCCCCTGGTCACCATAGTTGTCTGAGGACCTGTCAGCCTCCACATGGCTGGCTTATACTCTGAGACAGAGCGATAAGAAAAAAATAGATGAAATGAGAAGACAAAGAAGCAAGGGAAAAAGGACAGAAAAGTGGGATCATACGTAAAATATAAGAACAAAAACCCCACACGGTCTTCATGCTGATGGAGCTTATTTACCGTTCCATCTCAGCGTGTGTTCTATCTGCGTTGGATGTGATTGTTTAGCCTCTATGAACTGCCACTCATAGCAGGGTCCTTACTGAGGTACCAGACTGCTGAGAATATGACACACCAAAGGGTTTCCGTGACAACCTGGTTTGCCTCTTCCATCGGGGCGAGGCTTTCCAGATTGAGAAGTGGTCCTCTGGGGAGCTGTACTTCAACCAGCTTGGAGGCTTTGCCACGGAGAAGATCGGTTTGAGAGGCCATCACAATATGAGATTCTGCTCTGAATGGCCACTTTGACATTCCTGGCATAATTGGAAACACTTTCTAACGGAGGCTTGTTTTAAAATGCATTGAACGACAGAGAATGGGATGCATCCCATTTTGATTCCACTCATGAACCTCTCTCCAGTAGCCTGACAGGAACGTACCATATATGTTATGACCCACCCATTTGTCAAACTGCCAACTGTTGTTCTTTCAGCTTGTTTTTTTTATGGTGTATAAAACTAAGAGGCTTCTTTGAATACAAGTTACACCTGCTCATTCAAGCAAATCTCCCTCTGTAATCTGCTTCTATCTAGACCAGATCTTTTTCTTCCCTTTTTTTCTTTTTTTCCTCCCATTTTTTTCCTCCTCTCTGAAGTTGCATAGTGGTTTCATCATCTTGAGCAATAGGAGCCAGCAGGGTATCGCACAAACACAACAGACAGGCTCATTTTTCACAGGTTGACTTCCAAGCTATTCTGCAGGATGTGTCACGACAAACGGCGGATATGTGACAGACTCCCGTCGCACCCGTGTCCTTGCATTAGAGAGAGGATGCAGTATATCTTGTGTGTGTAATAAGTGTGTGTGTTTGGCTAGTGTCTTCTGTGTGTTTGCATGTGACTTGTTAAAAACCAGGTTTTCTCGTGTCACATGAGTTCTCGTCTCAGATGGAGAGTGTGTTTTTCCCCGATGTAGTAAAAGTGGACCTTCTTCCCAGCAGGCCTCAGTTCTCCACCAGCCAACATCACCACCTCCGCTGTTCCCAGCATCGTCACGCCCATCGTCAACGGATTCACCGGCATCCCCCATCAGCCCAACGGACACCCCGCCGTGGAGACTTTGTACACCAACGGCCTGCCGCCCTACTCCACTCAGAGCCCCACCGCTGCTGACACCCTCCAGCAAGCCTTCACTGGTGTACAGCAATACACAGGTGAGTGAGCGCGACAAGATGCACCAGGTAATTACTGCAGGGTGTTTACTGAGAATGATTATAGTATGTATTCAGATCGTGTAAGACGGCGCCTTAGAACACAACATCAGAGAGCTTTTGATTCCTCACGTTACGCCTGTATGATCGACCTTAAGCATCCTTGACACCATTCTCTGCAGGATTCCTGTTTTTTACACTCCTCTCTCCTCATTTCTCTATCCATTCCACAGCCATCTACCCAGCCACCACGCTGACTCCCATTGGCCAAACACTGCCCCAACCACCCCAGGTCATCCAGCAGCAGCAGCAGAGAGAAGGTGAGGGTGAGAGAACATTATTACTTTAACACTTCACACATCCCATATCCGCTGTAATGGATATAAAAAGCAGAGATGAGCATGAGAGACCAATATTGCTTTTATGCCGTACACATCTCAGTTCTGCCGAATGGGTAAACAGAGTGGAATGGTTGAGAAAACAGGAACATTGAGTGCCGTTCACGCAATATTTGAGGTAACTTGGAGATTATATGGACCATAAAGGTACACAACAGATATAAAACACCACTTTAATGTTTAAAATACCTTTTTTCTAAAAGAAACCACAAATCTTTTTGATAAAGCTGCATGAAACCTGGCACTGCAACCAAAGTGGACAAAAATTAGGAAAATATGGAAATGCTGGGAGCAGGAAAAATAGGGCAGCTTCTTTGAAAAAAAAAAAAAAGTAAAGTGGTTTGTTATGATTTTCTTCTCACACCTGCTACATGCCAAAAAAAAAGAGAAGAAAAACTGTGTCAGGCGGGAAGTATGAGGTTATTACTAAAAGCATCATATGAAACAACTGAACGTGACGCACATGCCAGGATCAATCTTTGCACCAAAACAGGTTTGACAGAGTAATATGTTTTAAATAAAGCTAGACAACTGGAGAAGCAGATGTTCTGAGAGTAGAAAATCTGGTTGGCAATGATGACTTTAGGTCATCATTTGGTTTGAAGGATAATAGAGAACACAGCCATTGGATGCTTCATCTTATTTTATATGTTTGTAAAACTGCAAATGACGTTTTGTTTGTGTGTTTTTCTCTGTGCGTGTTTAGGTCCAGAGGGCTGTAACCTGTTCATCTACCACCTGCCACAAGAGTTTGGAGATAATGAACTCATGCAGATGTTTTTGCCCTTTGGCACAGTCATCTCTTCTAAGGTCTTCATGGACCGGGCAACCAACCAGAGCAAATGCTTTGGTGAGTTTCTCTTTACCTTACATCTGAACACAGAGATGCACCATTATATTTACTTTTTATGATCCTTGTACTTTAATTTCTAACATAAAAAATGTGTTTAAGCTTAAAGAGATCAAATATGACATACCAAGATTTTTTTTTACATATAGTTTTCACTAAATTACAAATTTGTTCAATTTATTTGACTCTGACAACATCTGACAGCCTTCAGATATAAAGGACAGAATGATCTTACCCCCGACTAACTGACCTAAATTTGCATCTTGATGACTGCTGTGTTTTGGCGTGAACACTGAAGAAGAAAAAAAAAAAAAACACCGTCCGAGTGCATTGTTGCCAAACTAGCCTCAGTGCAGTCAATCAGCCCCGGTGTCCTTGTTTCTGCTTGGCAGATGTTTGACCTGGAAACCTTGAGGTGCTGCATCAGCATCCTCATCACCATTCTGTAACCCTTATTTATGTCAATACCTGTACAGCTAAGGCTGATTCATACACCTCCACACTTCTTGTCTCCATTTAGCTCCACAGACAAACGCACTCACTAACCTCACAGGTGCAGAAACATCCAGCTGTGATGGCGGGAAGCTAGGAAAGTGGACAGTGGTGGATTAGCAAATGTTTCACTTGAGGGAGCCATGGAACCTGTACAGGAGTGTGCGCGCGTGCGTGTGTGTGTGTGTGTGTTCAGTAACACAAATTTATGAAAGAACTGCCATTTGCAGTATCGACTTGTACTTTGTGCATTTACAACATAATGTTTGGCCTGAGGAAAAAGGAAGCACGGGTGTAATTAATTTGGGAAGGAGAAAGAAGGGATAAACTTAGATTGATGGGGTACAAAACAGAAAGAAAGCATGCATCTGTGACAGAAAGGTCCATTTCTGCATCCACTCCCTCCCCCGTAGCCTAAATGTATTGAGCTGATGGCAGGTTAGGAGGTCACCTCCTATTTTTCTGCCTCTGTACTTTCTTCTAGCTTTCACGCAGGCCTCCTTTCCACTGCCGAGCCCTAATGGGCCAAACGAGACTCAGGGAGGCCAGGCACACTGTCTCCCAGGTGGCAGTGGACGTGGAGGGGCCCCTGTTGTTTTTCATGGGTCATTAGCTGTACCTAATGGCAGCACACACACAGGGGAGCACATCAAGCAGACACACACTCCACAGCAGTTTCTGGTCACTGAAATCTCAAAGCTTACAATAAAAACAGGATGTTCGGGTTTGCAGATGAGCTTATTTTGGAGAGATGCTCTGGTGAGATTCTCTACGTTTAATAATGAGCTATGTTTGTTTTTGGGTTTGATAACTTTTAATTATGCACATGCATCTTTTTAAAGTTAAATTTTTTTATTTGATAAATTTGTTGCTCTGTTCATTTCCCAAAATGTTATGACTACCATTATAATACCATTTTTACTACTAAAATCAGTGATCTACTGTCCTGTTCTATTATTTAATTGGGCCTTTTCCATTTCTTTTATCCTGCAGAATTCAGGACAACGACTAAAAAGCTGCTTAATATTACATCTCTTCCAGAAAGGAATGAAAAATATACATATTATAATGTAGAGAGTGATGTAACTGCCCCCAATATGTTTCACAAATATCCCACCAAGTCTGGTATATTTAAAGAATTAGCAACGATTGCACCACAGTCTCCCTCTATTTTACCAGTGGGATCATGGTCGACTGCGTATAGAAGTTTCACCCTAAAGTTCATTCAACATTTTTCCATGTATTGATGGATTTGTTATTTTTACTCACAGGTTTTGTTAGCTTCGACAACCCTGCTAGTGCACAGGCAGCTATTCAGGCCATGAACGGCTTTCAGATTGGGATGAAGAGGTTGAAAGTTCAGCTAAAGAGACCGAAGGATGCCAGCCGCCCTTACTGACACAGCCTACCTTCAGTATTCACTGCAGCAGCACAGGTGAGCCCAAAAAGTGTCAACGAGCTGTGACTGGTTCAAAATGAATGTTTCATTGCCCAACATTTAACTCTGGTTAAAGTGGTTTCACTCACTTTTGCAAGTAAAGTCTAAATATGGTCTTTACTGTATGTGTTTGATATAAAAGTGTTTTATATGCAAATAAACAAACTGATATCCAAATTTTAATTGGTTTGAGTGTAAAAAAAGAAAAAGAAATGATGCATATGTTTAGGCATTTAGGGGAAGAGGGGTTAAGTACCCGACCCGTAACCAGAAGGTTGCAGGTTTGCATCCCATCTGTTGACGTCGTTGTGTCCTTGGGCAAGACACTTTACCCATGGTCCATACCCTTTAAAGCAACACTAAATAAGTTTTCTGCTTGTCTCTCAAACTGGTTGAAAGTGGAATTACAACTGTCGTAAACAACCCTGCTGCAGCCTGCTGTAGCTAGCGCTACCAAACCCCCAGTGAGGTGCGACAGATGGCTGCTCATACTGAGCCAGGTTCTTTGGGAGGTTTCTTCCTGTTAAAGGGGAGTTTTCCTCTCCACTGTCGGTACATGCTTGCTTAGTATGGGGATTGCTGTAAAGCAGGAGTCACCAACTCCAGTCCTCAAGGCCTACCATCCTGCTAGGTTTCTGTGTTTCCTGCTCTACCACACCTGAATGGGGTAATTTAATCCTCTTCTTACCACATTTAATTCTGCATAGGCCTGTTAATTACTCATTCATTTCAATCAGGTGTGTAGGAGCAAAGAAACAGCTAACATGCAAGATGGTGGCCCTCGAGGAACAGCGTTGGTGACCCCTGCTGTAAAGTCTCTGACACAAGTCAGTGGCTCGATGCAATCTGCTGGGTTTCCTTAGACAAGAAGCTTTTAACTAAACTAATGATCTATAAGAAAAAGCTAAATTGAAAATTTAAGTGGAATTGAATCAATGTTCTAACGCTAACATGAGCCAACTGATACTAAAATAAGAAACGAAGAAAAAAGATTCGCACTGTTGGACAAAAATATTATTTCTTACCAGTCCAGTAGCAACAAAGCCAGGTCAACATCAGTCTGTGGTTTTGTAGCAATCTTCAGTTCCCCCAAACAAGTGTAGGCCACCCCGATGTTCACTCTGGTTTTAGCGCTTCGCTTCATCTCCAAAATACTATACTCTCTTGCTGTTTCTTCTAGTCTCCACCACGATGAGAACCAAAATAAGAAAAATTCTTCTTCTTCTTCTGAAAAGGCTAACTTCTAGCCTTTATATGAGCTAGAGGCACAGTAAACAGCTATTGCTGTAAAGCAGGTAGAGAGCTCCCACTAGTGCTGCTACCGGTGCCAGAAAACTGTTAAATGCAGTTTCTGGTCAGCAGAGGGCTACAGCATGCTGTCCAATGTGAAGTTCCTCACGTTTCTGGCTCATAAATCACTGAAACCAGTTTGAAAGCAATAGCTTACAGTGTTAAAAACTCTTTGGTGTTTCTATAAACCTCGTCCCAACAATCAGCTGCCATAAGTCCCTCTAAGCAGCTGCCTAGCTCTCTGAAAGTTTAAATAATGAACGTCCACAAAGCAGGAGAAAGCTATTGAAAGAACACTAAGTCTTTCCAGGTATTCATTTTCTCAGTTTGTATTGTAAATAAAAAATGGCACTCAAAACGAGCAGTGGGGGTCAAGTTGAGGTCTGGAACATTAAAAAAGAGAAACTGTCTGAGAGAACAGCAGTGGTTCACTGCAGTGAAAACCTTGACTTACTTGGCAGAATCAGAAACAGAATTCAATATTAAACCTCCTGTCACATATTGAAACGAGTCCACTGGACTGTGGAGGGAAAGAGGACAACTCACTGCCTGCAGTGAGGGCTGTGTGCAGAAACTCATGAACAACCTGAAAGGATCAATAAAGTTTCTATCTATGGCTAATACGTGTTACACGCTCCTAACCTACAGCATCATCCTGATATTTAGCTGTCTGTATAGAGAGAGACCTAAAAAAAAAGGTGTTTATGCAAAAAATAAAGAAATCTGGAACTAGAAAGCTTCCATATCAAAATAAGTGCAAATCAGCTGGCTACAAAGCATTTTGATGTGAGTTTTTATGGAAATTTTATGCACAATTTATATCTCATCTGGTGTAGATAAATATTTGAAAGTTTAGAGAAACAAAGATTGGTTCTGATTGATAGGCTAATGGCTAGTCACAGAGGAGCCAGTTCTAAAATCAGCTCAGATCTCTGAGATGTTCTGTAGTTAATTATGCAAGAATTATTTTATAAACCTTTCCACCGACAATTTCACATCACACTGGAATTCTGGCAGACATATGATAGAATTCTGACTGGAACCAGATCTGCTACAGACAGCTGTAGACTGGTAGCTACTGCTAAATTTCAGCAGCTAATTTTCACTGTATATAACTAATTGTAAAAAGCAGTTTAATGCAAACTTTACATTACTTTTAAAATAGCAGATATGGATATTTTTAAGACTGGAGTAATTTTAGAGCAACAGGAATCCTCCTTGGTCTTGGCTGCACTATGACTAGCCCAGGGGTCACCAACTCCGATCCTCGAGGACTACCATCCTGCACATGTTAGCTGTTTCTTTGCTCCTACACACCTAATTGAAATGAATGAGTAATTAACAGGCCTGTGCAGTGTAAACGTGGTAAGGAGATGATTAAATTACTCCATTCAGGTGTGGTAGAGCAGGAAACACAGAAAACTAGCAGGATGGTAGCCCTCGAGGACTGGAGTTGGTAACACCCGGACTAGCCACTAGCTTATCGATCTAGTTAGAACTAATCTGTGTTTTCTCAGACAGCCACCTACAACAGGTGAGATATTAATTGTTCACAATATTTCCACAGAAGCTCACTTCAAAAGATCTGAACTTTCACTTTCAAAGCGGTGAAATTTGCCGCAGGGACTGTTTCTAAATGCTGACGAAGCAGCCTGAAAAACGTCCAATCCATTTCCATCTTTACTTATTTATTTTATTCATACTTAGAACATTAAAGGACTTTAACTTCAAACCTTTCTGAGATCACGATATCAAACGTAGCAGTCAGAGTTATATTTTGAAAAGGTACGTGTGCCTAGATTTTTATCTTTTTTGGCTTATTGCTTCACATATTGAGGCCAAAATCGCTGAGGTTCTGTGAGGACGTGGAATCTGCAGACATGTAGAAACTGTGAGGGGTGGATTTTAAATGCAGCAAATCAAGCATGCTAATTGTGAGAAAATCTGTCATCATTGTGATTGACAAAGACTGATTGGTCTGCCAGTGTAGGTTAACGCTCTCCAGACCATTACACTGATATAATGGAGCCATATTGGAATATCCAAAGTTTAAAGAAAAAGATCGTCGGATTGACAGTTTAATGAGCGGTGAAATTTGAAATTGCCTTCTCTTTTCTTCTGTTTTTCAGGTTTTAGAGGACACATAAAGATATCTCGGAGGAGTTCAACTTTTTTTCTTTGAAAGCAAATATGTTTTAAAAAAACAGCAACAACACGTAAGGGATTTTGGAGACATATCAACATTTACACGCGAAGACGTAGGTTAGAGGAGACGAAGGAGACGCGAAGAATTGGAGGAGGTGCTACAACGGAGGACGTACAACGCTAACAGATGGCACTCTGCGAGAACGACGAGAAGAAAGAACACGGGAAGAGATGCGATGAGACTGAACAACAGAACTTTTTTTCTTGTTAAGACTTGAATTGTTAAGTAAGCAACAAACTAACAAACAAAAAAGCAGCAACAGCAAATAGATTTCTATATACATATTATATACACACATATATATTTAAGGAAAGAGGCGCTTGTGGCTTTTACTGGACAAATGAGGGTTAAAACTTGAAGATAAAAAAACAGTGGAGAAAAGAAGCGATTCTGTGCATCCACTGACAGACTTTCTTTCTCTTTCCCTCTTTCTCTTATTCTCTCACCGTCTCTCAGCAAGCGCAGAACTATGATGACTCTTGGAGGTCACTGAGGTTTCCATTAGCAACGGTAGAACTGCAATTCTCTCACCCCTACGGGACCAAAGGACCAAACATTTTTATTCTTCTGAACAGTAATATATATAGTATTAATGATACTAATACTGCAAACTACTACTAATAATATTACAAGTTAAACTTAAGAAGAAATACTAGCTTCAGGTTGAAAAAAAAAACAGCAAGGGTTTTTTGAATTCTTTTCCTTTTACCTTTATAGCTACTGGGTTTGAGAATATTAAAACGAAGCAGAAAATGTATAAAAAAAAGAATAAAGCTGTAATGTTTTAGCAGCGTAGAGCGAAGAGATAAAAAAAAGATGAGATAGATGTTGTTTCGGGCATGTTCAGATATGTAATTTTTGCCACTTCATCCCAGCATTTCATCTCGGAAGTGTGATCTGTCTGTGTTATTGCATCACGAGCAGAAGAAAAGGGTCCTGCAGTGCCAAAAGAGACACAATAGCACCTTTGAAAAGTAAAAATAAACACACACATGCTAATTATTTCCCGTCCGATTATTATAAAATGATCGCGTCCTCTCCCGCTGCCAAGACCCCCACCCACCCTTCTGGTTTTACCTCCAAGTGCCAGCGTATCTCTCTCTTAACAGGGACCATCAGCTCACGAGGGGCCCCCAAAGCTAAACATAATTACGATAATGATAGTATTGATCACATAGAAAGCAGCACCACGGGGCAACGGATGCACAATCAATTCCACATTGGCATTTCGATTGAATTGACTGAGTGACAGACTTAATCGTTCTCTTTCGCTGGTTTGACAGCAGCCTTTTTTTTCTGGATCACATGAATCTGACAGCAGAGCAGCAGAGCATCCTCTTTAAAGGCCCCTGAAAATGTCCGAAGCTGCAACAAGGTCTGTATATAGAGTAGATGGTCCAAGTTCTTCAGTGAAGAGCAGCTGTATTTTTGATTATTTTTCTGAAGCACACTGAGAGCTTGTAAACAGCGAGAGGCAGCTTGGCATTAGCGGCCTTAGGAGGTCAAATTAGGAGCAAAAAGATCCATCAGTTAGACAGCAGCAGGCCTGTGAGTGTGCATGGCTTCAGTGGGACAGCTTACTGTACGCACCGGTCACACATGCTGCAAAAAGGATGGGATTAGTCAACAGATGCAGAGGTTTTCCACTCCGAGATGCACATTCAGAACATCCGAGATGAAATCTTGCTCACAACTTGCTTGTTTTCTACTGATTCACCTTTTTTTCCACTTCGTTGGGTTTTTATTTGATGTATATTTCTATTTCAAAATGCCATTCGTTGAATTTGTTAGGACTCAGGACTCATTGAGACTTTAGACACATCAGCGCTTCAGACGCCTGTGGCACACGCTGAACCAGAGAGTTTAGAGAAGAAGAAAAAACGTGATGCCTTTGTGGTTTGGTGCAACAAATGTTTCCTCCTGATCCTGACGACTGGATCCCTGCTTTTGATTTTACTTTGGCTCAGCTGCTGGTTTTACTTGAGTGATTACTGGTTCACCAGATCAGTGTTTGAAAGAGCTGAGCAGAAACCTCAGCAGACTCCAGGTCTCAGTGTTATTCACTGTTTGTTACTCTGTTAAAGCAGTATTTAGAGATGTTAGAAAGACATTTTTAGGTATGCCTTTGCTCATCAAGAATTGCCAAATTATGCAATCATATCCACTGCAGTTCCTCATCAAACTTTAAACATGTGCCAGATTTTCTTAAAAATGTAGTCTTATAACTATGCTAATTTTCAGGATGTGTTTAGCAGAATGAAAGCTTTGGTTTTGTGATGCAGCGTAACATTGTAGGAAAAAAGCTTGAGCTGTAATAATATACAGTATAGATTTTCAGTGAAAAGGTTAGGTTTCTTATATATTTGCCAGGAGACAGCTTCTTTCCCTGGGCGAGTAAATGAGAGTTTCCCTGCTACTGTCAGGGCGAAGCAGCTTCAGGAAGCTGTGATGTATGCCCTCCTTCCTCCGGGCCGTACAGGGCCTTATAAACCCTGTCAAAGTATCTCATGGGGTTTCTACTAGAAAATGATTTTTATTTAATAATTCAAATTAAATTAAATTTCTCCGTCACAACAGCTTTGAATTAGGGATTACAGCTGAAATAAAATGAGTTTGATCAATGTTTAAAAGGATGGTTCAGATCTTTGGATGTGGGGTTCTGCACGGGGGTAATGAACAATTAACATCTTACCTGTTCTAGATAACTCTGTGTCACAAAACAGTAAGTTGGTTCTCTTGAGATGATCTCCAAAAATCAAAGAAAATGTAAGAATCATTCTAAAATAGCATTTTTAAACAAAGTATTGTTATTGATTTGCAGAACATTGTAAAACATAGCAGTATCTTTAATGGTGTTAATCCCCCCAAGGACAGAGGCAAGGAGTCGCATCGTGAAATATGTCATTTAAGGCTGGCCGATAAAGGGTTATAATTATTCCCAAAAAGGTCCTTAAATTTATGTCAATTCCAAATACCCAAGTATTTGAACTTATCAGGGCTTATTTCAAATGGAATTGAGCCAGTAAGAGTTACCAGCATCATTTCACTCTTTTAAATATCAACCTTATAACCAGAAATCCGACCAAATCTATCAAGAAGAGCCAGTAGCTCGAGAATACTCGAAAAGGGTCTGAGATATACAAAAGCATATCATTGGCATAAAGAGAGGCTTTATGTGTGATTTCCAGACATGAGATACCCCCGATATTTAGGTTTTGTTGTACGGCAATAGCCAAAGGCTCTATAGCAATTGCAAACAAAAGAGGCAACAGTGGACATCCCTGTCTAGTACCACGACTCAATTCTAAATAATCCAAAATATTATTATTAGTGTGGACCGCTGCCAGTGGAGAGGAATATTGCAATTTTATCCAAGATATAATCTCGGGCCCAAACCTAAATCTCACCAGAGTCTCAAAGAGGTAGCCCCACTCCACCCGAATATA